>WSYH01000035.1:276376-292505 GCA_036426205.1 Ascaphus truei
GACGGCACGTTGTAAGCCATATGGTCATCACTACACAAATGTGAGTGTAATACCGTGTGGTGTTTTTTATTGTGTTCTTGTTTTTAATAAATTGTTCAACTGGTATTTGGCACTATGTCTATTCTCCTTATTCTTTGGGTGAATTGACACTAAGCGTTGAAGGAGAGATCTGGGAACAACGCCGAGTGAGTTACAGACTCGCTTCCTTCCACAGCCTTGGATCACGTTCACCAATAAGCTCCACCTTACGTGTTTCGTAACTCTCGCGTTACTTCGTCAAACGTAAGGTGGAGCTTATTGGTGAACGTGATCCAAGGCTGTGGAAGGAAGCGAGCGTCACAGCAGTAACATCAGGGGGAGGTCTCAAGTTGAGTCACGGCCGCGAGTAGGAGGGAAGAGGTGACCCAACCACAGCTGCTGGTGCGTACAGTTTCCGGTACACAGTCGGCGGACGGCACGTTGTAAGCCATATGGTCATCACTACACAAATGTGAGTGTAATACCGTGTGGTGTTTTATTGTGTTCTTGTTTTTAATAAATTGTTCAACTGGTATTTGGCACTATGTCTATTCTCCTTATTCTTTGGGTGAATTGACACTAAGCGTTGAAGGAGAGATCTGGGAACAACGCCGAGTGAGGAAAGACTCAGCGTCAGCTGTAGCAATCCTAGTAGAAGACCAAAGATACCAATCAACACCCATTTTTTGTCTAATTGCTGTAAGTAGCTAGCAGCCGGGGGAGGTATAATTCTTATACTCAGAAGATACTGCGCAATGGTATTCTGTCTTCTATGCTTTCAGAAACTTGCCAGCATGATGTAATAAGAAAAAAACACACAGGAAAGAAGTGTCAACGAAACTAGGACTACATTGGACTCTCTTTCTCCTATTATTTCATGGTCCAAGGAGGATTGGTATTATTCCTATCATTGGACTCATGTTTATGTACAATTCTGTATATTTGCACTGTGTGATTGTTGCGCCAGGTCATCATTCTCTTGTTCTATATCACTTAGCAAGTCACGGGGTAGACTTGTTGTTCACGATTCCAGGCTGCCATCCCCTTGTCCCAAGAGATTGGGTGGGGATTGTTATCACATATATATTTAATTATCACAGTTAGGTGTGGGTATACTATCACCACTCTTTCCATTATTAGTCGAGCGCAGTGTGTAATTTAATTTTCCTTTTTTGCCCTCTCTAATAGCGCGTCTGAGATCAGATGCATTGTTAGGAACCCCAACCCTCTCTAATAGCGCGTCTGAGATCAGATGCATTGTAAGGAACCCCAACCCTCTCTAATAGCGCGTCTGAGATCAGATGCATTGTAAATTCTTCTGTATTTGGTACAATTTTCAAGTGATCTAAAAATTGCAGGGAAACCTTAAGGGACACCCGAGGTGAACCCAAGGGCTCCTAGGGACCCCTGCTAAAAAAACACTGGGCTTATGGAACACAAAGTCCCAACGTGCACATGAGGAAAAAAATTAACATGCAACCCAACACAATGAAACACAATCAAGGTGAACAACATAAGCAGGACCACTGCCTACCACTGAATGTATATAACACTAAAATGCAACACAATAACTTATTAAACACTATTATCACACTGCACTGTCACTCATGTATAATGACCTATTTTTAAGATGTTGTATTTCCATATGCACTATGTTATACTTTATATACTGTACATTAAACCTTTTTAATTGTCTATTCCATAAAAATGCTGTGTCTCACGCAGTGGGAGATTCGGTTTAATTATGTAGTCGGTAATATACTTGATATTAAATGGCGTGCGAAGAATGTTTAGCTATTGATCCCCTAAAAAGGTATATGTGCATGCAAAATTATTACTTTCCTAATGACCAACGGGGCTAATAGGATCTCAAAGCCATACATTTAATTAAAAGGAAGCAGAGGATCTGGGTATGGATTAACCCAGGGGTGCGCCAACTTCTTGGGTTGCGCCCCCCCTGCCTGCTCTCCCGCTGTGGCGAGCCCCCCCCCCAACCCCTGCGGCGTTAAAAATGACGGGGGGGTCATGTGACGTCACGTGACCCACCGCGTCATTTGACGCCGCGTCTCCACGGTAACGGGTGTCAAACGATGCTGCGGCTCGCGCCTCCCCAAAAAAAGTCTCACCCCACCTGGGAGGCGCGGGCCCCCCCCCCAGTTTGCGCACCGCTGGATTAAGCAATATATTAATTCCCACAGCATATTATAGCTATTCTTCAACTTGCAGCCACACACGGATGTTGTAAGACTTACTGTCCTCAGGGCTGCGGTTTGTGCAAGGAAGGAGCGTCGCCTCTGGTTTTGGAGCTAGCAAGGGGTAAGCAAAGGCCGGAAAGGGTTGAATGATTTGGGGACAACTCCATCTAGTAGGTTGGTGAGGGTTTGGGGGTTTGATATCAGTTTGGTCTAAAAGGGTGCAGAGGTTACATTGGGAGGGGTTGCGGGGGTGTGAGTCAAGAGTATGAAAAGAATTGAAAAATGTTGCAGAAAATTGAATAGGTCAATGGAAAAGTTTATGGTTGGTAAAGGTTTTTTCTTCGGTTGGGAGTTAGAATGGGATCTTACTGGGTTATTTAGACGCGATGGGGTGCACCGTTCGGAAATTGGGATATACTAAATTTAGGTTGGGCAGGAGGTTCAGAGATGGCGGTCAATTTTTGTGGGGTGAGTCAAGGCCAGTTTAAGGGGTTAAATGGCCTTGACTTTGGCAGGGTGGTCTGGAGGATCCAGGGGTGATTGTCACCAGTTAAGCAGGCTCAAGGTTTGGGGGGCCCATGGGTGCTCTTGGATGATATTATAGGGACATGTCTGGCCAAGGGCAGCAAGCATGCACAAAGCTAGGGTTTGGTGGACTAGGTGGACGGCTGATGTGAAAGGTAGCAAGTCACGATAGGATGGATCATGAACTCTACGGAGAACTATATGGTGAGAATGGGTGGACCTCCTGTATGTATATATAACACAGCTGCGGCCATGTTTATCTCATCTTTTGTGCCATAGTAGTTGTTTATCGAGAGGGCGTATGGAGTCTCCACTGTCCATGTAAGACAGCACGTACTAAACGGTTACTTGTGAATTGAACAGTGGAAAAGATCCCATAAATGTATTAATGAAAACAATAATAGAAGTTGGTCCTCCAAAAAAAGATGGCATACAGCAAAGAATAATGTGTGTCTCCAAGTGTTATATGAGAAAAAATACATTGAACATGTTTTTAAAGGACATGGATATAGAGTTGTGTGAAAAAGAAAGTACACCCTCTTTGAATTCCATGGTTTGACATATCAGGACATAATAACAATCATCTGTTCCTTAGCCGGTCTTACAATTAGGTAAATGCAACCTCAGATGAACAACAACACATGACATATTACACCGTGTCATGATTTATTTAACAAAAATAAGGCCGTATGGCGCCCAGACGTCACGTGATGTCCCCGTTGTCATGGCAACGTGACGCGGCATGGCGCCGTGACGTCACGTAGATGACGATGTTGCCACTTGCCCAGCCTGTGGATATCGGCGCTTTGTAAGTTTTTATATTGTTTACATTTGATATAAAGTGATTGTTCTGTTGAATTGATAGCGTCTTTCTTTTGCGCTCTCTTTTTGGTTTTCATCGGGGTTCATTTATCGGCTGGTCCTTAGATAACGGTCAATGGAAAGCCAATTCCAAGAAATTCCCTATAAGACCAATACATTCATCGATCACCCGTTAACAGCAGCACGTTGCTCCATAGCGCTACAGTGGGAAAGGGCCCTTCCATCTCCATCGCCCATATTTACAGACAAAGTGAGACATGTTTTGGAAATAGAAAAACTAAATAAATCTATGTATAAATGTAGGAGAATATGTTCCCATACATAACAGCTTTCCCTAATGGCTGTCCCTCCAAGCAGGAATTAGCTGACTAGTTCTTCCAAAACAGCTCGCTCTGACGCCTGTTTCAGGGCAAATTATTGCTGGACACATATAACTGATAACTGTCTAATCCTAGTTAAGATATGGATGTATTGGAAATGGCGGTACCTGAGATAAGGATGATATACTGTATAATTTCAAGTATATTTTGTCCCCTTCCCTCCCCCCTGTGTCATTCCCTTTTTAACTTCTGTACCCATACACATCTATACAAATAACAAAAAAGAATTTTGAAAAAAGAAAAGAATCCAATAGTATCCTAACCTTACAGATTATATATGTAGAACAGTACAATTAAAGCATGTTTAGTTCTCACTTTGCTCTTCACCTTACGAGTTATGTTATATTATTTTCACATTGTAGTGCAATATATTTTGACTCACAATAAATTAAATCATTGAAAGAAAAGTAACTGTCGATATTTTCCAAAATAGGTTTAACTAGTTTCCACAGAGCAAACGACTAAATCAGGATCCAAGTGGTATTTGGCTTTGTACCATGCATCCCCCGTCTCCCACCCACATTGTCATCAGAATCCTCCGTTCTCGAGTAACACATTACTTTCAAACACATTAATAAACATCCTATGAATTAAATAATTAAGTGCTTTATACCGGTATTTATTCACAGCGTGTTTTACTTCTTCTTTGATGTAGACATGCACTTTTGTACCATTATGGGTGGGGTAAATTATCCCCTCTGTTGTGCAGCATTGTAACAAAATGGTAAACTGTTGTGTCCCTTAGCCGTCCAGACTTGTCTTTGATTTCTGAAGAATCTCACAAATTGTCTAGACTTGGAAAAAGTGTAATGTCGATATAATTCAACAACCCCTCCCACCCATACTTTCTATAAAAGGAGACCTTTGGATAGGGAGCACTTACACTTCACTTGCTGATCAAGCTGCAGTGTCCTTCCATTTGGATTCAACTTTAGCATCACTATGAGCCACTGCAAACCCCATAAAGCCCATCATGGTGGCTCCCACATGTCCCATCATGGAGGATCCCATCATGAGGATACGGAGGTAAGGAATTTCCAGCTCCAAACACTTTTTCGGTCATGGATGTGGCTATGGAAGTACATGGTGGCTATAGTCATGGAAGCACTTAGCGCTTTGGGGGGGAACGGTTGGTTCTAAGATGATGGCCTGTTCGGCATCAATGAGAAGGAAAACATGCAGCTTTGAATGACCGACTTCATCTTACACTGGAGGAGGGAACTCCTGGAGCAGGGAAATGCCCAGCTGGAGAGAAAGATCGTGAGTGGTTAGAAACAATGCCCCCAGACTCATTCCCTGACTCAGTCAGTACTACAGTGTTATTCAGGAGCTCCAGGCCAGGTACATTCAGTTCATTCTTGGAAATGAACATCAATGTTGCACTGACTAAAAGACGAAATGAATCACTGCCTTTATGTTTTTAGATCGCTGCAGCACTGTGGGGAATGCAGGGATTGTTATGAGATAGACAATGCGACTGGACATAGATGACGTCAGAAACAACGTAAGGTGATCAAAATTATGGAGAAATAAGTGAAGAAGGGATGAATAAGAGATCAGATAAGAGGAGTAATCTAAATATCAAACACAGAGTACAAGGGGTACACACCTTAATGGTTTGTGTTTCCTGGCTGTGTAGCCCTTAATGTTCTGTTCTGCGTCACAAGGTATGAGACGGAGGTCAGTATGAGGTAACAATGTGAGGGCCGACGCAGGTCGCGCAGAGTCATGGAAGGCTGAACATGGAGAGGTGGACCTGGGAGATGACAGGTTCAAAGCCTCAGGATGAACGCAGCAAATGAGGGAGTAACCATGAAGAGGTAATGTAATAGAATGGAGATCAAGATGATGGGGTTAGGTATGAAACCATTAATATTTCTGTATTTGTGCGGGGCAAGAATAGTTTTTGCCAGCCTGATGTAAAAGAAAATGACTCATACAACATTTGAAGCATGTCTCTGTGATACTGGGGTTAACCCAAATGCAGGCCTGGCATTTTGAATTGGAAGAAATCAATTGTAATACATCCTCATATACTGTAATCACTCCCCAAATTATTCACTTAAAAAATACATTGACGTACAACATGAAATTGAAGCTACTTCCACCTACATAATAAAGAAATATTCTTCTGTGCAGCTTGATATATAGCCCCCATAATGGCACATTGCTGCCCCTCCTGTTTCTCATCTTCATCTTGTGCCCTTGCAGGAGGTGAAAACGTGGAGGACGATGCCTCCATCTGCGGATTTGAAGGAGCCTTGTCGAGATCGAGGAGCAATATGAAAAGAGGGAGGTTGAGAGCATGTTCCTTCAAAGGGTAACACATCCCTTTCATTCTACTATTTCAACAGCTCATATCAGTCAATTAATCCTGTGTAAAAAAAAATCTAACGCAAAGTTGCTTGCATACAGTATCTTACAATTTAACGTGGTACCTGAGGCAGAATAAGATATGGTGACTTATCTATGTACTACATGAATTCAGGTATAAGAAGCAAAGTTGGAACCCATAATTCTATGGACATTCCAAATTTACTATTAAGATTAAATGAAATGTATTAGGCCAATAAAGATAATAAAGATATTAGTCCTTAAGGTCTCTTTTCTATTACTATATTCTTGCAGAGTGAGGAACTGAATCAGCAGGTGGCGTCCGGTTCTGAGCAGCTACAGTCAGTCCAAAGTGAGGTCACCGAGTTGAAGCGCTGTGCGCAGAGCCTGGAGATTGAGCTTCAGAGCCAGCTGAGCATGGTATGTGTTAGCACTCATATTCCTCCATTAGTGTGCGGTATCACTGTTTAGGTCTATGCAAAGAACACTGGATAAGTACACACATTGGTTTGGAATAAGAAGCTGATGCAATGTTATTATGGCATACAGGTATACTGTAACGGTCTTCAAAATCCAGGGGGAGCATGGGGGATGTATCAAAAAGAGAAAGAAAAAAATATATAACATCTAAATGTACTGTAGGTGTCTTTACAAGGTTGTGACTCATACATATGTGTCTTGGCTCATATAGAATGCCTACTCACAGTGTGGTAGGTAGAGATATAATGTACACTGCATTATATAAAATCCCCCTTGAAGCCTACGTGTACTCTCAGTGGTATACACATATTTACTGCTTAACACACAGACTCTCCTACTCTCCATGAATCATACATATTTATCATCTACTATTTCCCTTTCTCCAGCACTGCCTATACTGCTGTATTTAGTAATCAGTACAGGACTGTGCTACTGAGTTAAATAAGCATTTCCCCCAATTGCACAATCTCTTATTGCCAGTATGTTCCTCTCTTGCAGAAATCAGCCCTGGAAGGCAGCTTGGCAGAGACACAGGCCGGTTATAGTTCCCAGCTCAGCCAGTTACAGGGCATGATCAACAACGTGGAAGGGCAGCTGGGCCAGATCCGATCTGATCTGGAGAACCAGAACTATGAGTACAGGCTTCTCATGGACCAGAAGACACACCTGGAGATGGAGATTGCCACATACAAACGCCTGCTGGATGGACAGGACATGCAGTATGTAACACATTGTCCCCAGACCTTAATTATGGAGTGAATTAGACATTTGTGGACGGGGCTTATTTCACCATGAAAGTGCACGGGGTAGTGTATAGGAAAGGATATTCCAAAACCACACACACAAACATACATACATTAAGGGTTAGAGTGTATTCCAGTATCAGTACCTATGTAACCCAGAGAGTATTACAGTTATTACATGAGGCCATTTGGGCCACACTCGGAAAGCATGACTCACATCATGAAATACGCTTTTAAAATAACCTTGTTAAGTGCCTAATTCTTTAAACTAATATAATTAACACAAACTTATTACTAAAAAGTATATATAGGTTTTGCTTTGCTTTTGGTAATAAATAACCACTTGAAGGTATTAAATCACTCAGGAAAACTCATTAATATTAATAACAGTATGATTGCAATTGCTTATTTTTCAAGTTTATGTGCTAAAAACCAACCTTCACTATATAACCTTGTGTTTTTCTATACAGCATTCCCCAATGCCATTCCTCAGGAGGCAGCCATGGTAAGTGCAAAGAGAGATTAGCTATAAAACCATCACAGAAATATTCAAATCACTACATGAAACTCCAAACTGTTCTATATGAGACACTTCCAAACGGAACAAAAAGAGGGAAAAGAGAACAATGCAATAACAGTCGTATGTTAAAGTTGCCCAATGAGTTATGTGAAACATAATCAGATGAGCCAATCACTTTAGTGAAACTGCAAACTTATGGTGAAAATGCGTAATTTCTGAGAAACGTTTAGCTCTTAAAAGTTCTGGAAACTGGTTTGCCACAAATAGATTTTGGTCACAAAAACGTGAAAAAGTTTTTTGCTTCAATGAACAAATTTTATATTTATTTATCTCTGAGAAAAGGCCAAGGCACACCAGGATTTAAGCAGGAGGAAAGTAATTGCATTTATTTTGGTGTGTGAATATTTAGGTTGTGCAATTATCAAAGCTAATTGCACCAGGACTGATCCACAGGGAACACTTTGTAAGGACTCCCAAGAATGATGTAGTATACAATATTTCACACATGCTGACAGAAAGTACATTGTGATTGAATGCAGTATGTCTTTCCTTTCCAGAAGCCCAGAGCAATTTAGTTCATCGTAGCACAGAACATGGCCAGAAAGCCAGTTGTTAGACACATCTGATACTTCGGGGGGAGAAATCAAGGCATAAAACTACAGAGAAGAAACGGCGATGGAGAACGGAATTCTTTGCCGAACTCTCCAGAAGTTAATGATTCATTAGTGTCTGTGTTTGAGAAGTCCAAGCTAACCTGTCTTTCTGATCCTTAGCATATGTTCTGTAGGAAAGTAGACCTGTAGGTGATATGGGGCACAGAGAATGGTTTGGGGTTTTAAGGTCAGGTGTATCTCACCTTCTGGTCTGCAGTTTCCCAGCTTGTAAAGGTTTCAGCATTTCCTGTAATGATGCTCCTCGTGCTTTTTAAAGGATTGCATTTAAATCTTGAAACATTGTGACTCCTTACAGATATAAGCAAACCAATACAGGAAATATGCTTAATATGAGTAGGGCCATTAGGATAAAGCCACAGAGAGAACGAGGTGAATAGTGACAATGTTACCCACTGGGGGATATATTCTTCCAAAATAAACACCAAGAATGGGTGTTGTAACTATAACAGAAGCCTTAAAATATCACGTAATACTGATACATGCCACTGCTATTGGATACAATGCGGATGGGCTGTGCCCACAAGCTTTCCCCTTTCCTATTTTGTGACGTGGTACATACAGTATTTCACCTCACATGTAATGCATCTTTTTACTCATTCCTTCAATAAAACTTTTGTTTGTCTCATTGCAAAATACTATACGGTCTAATGTGTTTCTTAGTGTTATGCTAACTGTCACATACGTACAGCACACCTGTGAGCACGTGACCTGCATACAGGAAAAGGGTTAATACACAGGTCGCAAGCTGTCCCACTTTTCAGCTTTGCAAAGGTCCGTCAAATAAACAATATCTTTCCTCAATCCATCCCAATATACCACCTGTCACGAACAGCACACAAGTGAGCACGTGACTTAGATATGCAACCCGGGTTAATACACTCGGTTACTCTAGCCAACACACCTTTCTCCTCTGCACAGATACAATCAATGATTTAATATTAACCCCTTACTGAATTGCAATCATATCTAAATGCTTCCACCACCCAAGAAATGCAAAAAAATATAATTAATAGATCTTCCCGGGTTTCAAGCCCTTGTTTATTATTGAAAAAACTATACACTTAACACACAAAAATCTGCAGAAAAATATGTCCA
Organism: Ascaphus truei; assembly: GCA_036426205.1. Classification (NCBI taxonomy): domain Eukaryota; kingdom Metazoa; phylum Chordata; class Amphibia; order Anura; family Ascaphidae; genus Ascaphus; species Ascaphus truei. Next base: position 286,163 of record WSYH01000035.1, read on the forward strand.
AAAATGTAAATACTCTCTTCAGAGCATGCAAAAGTTCATTCAGAGCCCAAAGCATCACTTATTAAATGTTTTAATATATATAAAAGTTAAGTGCTTAGATTACAGAAAAAGGATTACAAGGACATACAATCACAGTAAATGCAGGACAGGTTCTTAAAATAATAGGATAAAACATAAAACAGAAATCGCTATACAGTACATTACCATATGTCATAGGTTTTCTCCAAGAGAGGTCACTGGCATACTAAGAATGAAAAATCACGTGTTTAGTCCAAAACACACCTCTGTTGAAATCTGATTTGCATAATCCTTTTGCTAAGGTTTATGTACTATTGTTCCCCGTTGAAACAACATAAGCCCACCCCTGTAGCAAATCAGCTGCGAGATTGACAGTTTTATGACAGAGTAAAAAAACTCCTACCAAATGACGTTTAAATTTGCCTCGGTATATAACTGCACTCATAACTTCTCTCCTCTAATACTCTGACACATGTGAGCCACATCAATAAATTAAGGTGCTCATGATGGACACAACGAGACTAAGTATGACCTCCTAAATTTGAGTGATAAATGGATATCTGCCCTTAGCACCTCTTACCCATGCAGTGTGTAGTCGTATTACATGCCACTCTGTGCTCCGAACACACACATGTAACTCCTAGTATATACAGTAGATGACGTCTGTGACGAGAGGGCTAGCTGGCATCACAAAACTGGGAGGAAGCCCAGTAAAGTGTGAGTTGGAATCAACAACTCTACTATGGAAACCTGACATTTACAATTAATTAAATAAAAGGGTGTGGTATTTGTTTGCCACATTTCTAAATATATAGTGAGCTACTCACAGTTCAACTACTGTATTTCAATATATTCCATAAATCTCTTTTCTATTTATTTTTGCAGAGTTGAGGAACTGAATCGCAGTGTGGCGTCCGGTTCCTGAGCACTGCTACAGTCCACAGTCCAAGTGAGGTCACCGAGTTGAAGCCTGTGCGCAGAGCGATGGAGATGAGCTTCAGAGCCACGCTGGGCATGGTATTGTAGCATCATATTCCTCCATTGTGTGCGGTATCAACTGTTTAGGTTGCCTACCTGCATAAGTACACATTGGAATAAGACTAGCATTTTGCATCATTCGTACGTTCAATCAGGGACATGGAGACCAGAGAAGAAGGAGAAATAAATCTTGAGGTCAGTGTACAATGGTCTTGGACTAATTAGATCTATCCAGTAGTACTCGGGGGCATAATGTATACACTGACATTAATATAAAATCCCCCTTGGGAGCATACGATGTATCCAGTGGTATACTACTATTACCTGCTTAACACACCAGACTCTCCACTTCTCCTGAAAGCATACTATATTTATCATCTATGTTCCCTTTCTCAGCATGCCTATACTGCTGTATTTAGTAATCCGTACAGGACTGTGGCTACTGATTAATTAAAGAGTTTCTTCCTTCCCCCAATTGCCAGCAATGCTCTTATTGTGCCAGTATGTTCCCTTCTTGCAGAAATCGAGACCTGGAAGGCCGCTGGCAGAGACAAAGCGCGTTATTAAGTCCCAGATCGCCGAGTTCGGCATGATCAACAACGTGGAAGGTGCACTGGGCCAATCAGATATGACTCTGGAGACCAGAACTATTGAGTAAACGATTCTCATGTACAAGGAATCACATGAGATGGTAGATTGCCACATACAAACGCCGTGCGATGACAGACGCAGTATTAACACATTTCCCCAAGACCTTATATGGAGTGGAATTAGACATTGGGACGGGCGTATTTCACCATGAAAATGACGGGTGTGTTGGTAATTATAAAAATACTTCAAAACACACTGACACATACCCAACATAACACATTACGGGTTAATGCTATTCAGTATCAGTACCTATGTAACCGCAGGGGAGCTATTACATTTACATGAGGCCATTGGGCCACTCGGAGGAAGCCATGGAACGCACATAGGAAATACCTTTTGAAATACCTGTCAAGGGCCTAATTCTTTAAACTAAGAGTATATTAACACAGCTTATTACTAAAAGTTAATATAGGTTGGTTTGCTTTTGCTTTTGTTACTAAATAACCACTTGAAGGTATATATAATTCACTCAGGAAACTCTATATTAATAACAGTATGTTGGCAATTGCTATATTTTCAAGTCATGGCTAAAAAACCAACTTGAATATAGAACTGTGTTTTTATCATACAGTCACCCAGCCATCCTCAGGAGGGCAGCCATGGTAAGTGCAAAGAGAGATAGCTATAAAACCATCCAGAAATTTCAATCACTAACATGAACTCCAAAACTGTCTAATGAGACTAACTTCCAAAGGGAACAAAAGAGGGAAAAGGAACCAATTGCAATAACAGTCTGTAGTGTTAAAGGCCGCAATAATTTAAGTGAAACCCTATTCAGATGAGCTTTTTTTTGCGCATTCATAGACAAGATAAAAACATCTATTCTGTACATAAATCTCAACTGAATAAAAAGGAGTGACAAGGAAAGGAATTGAGCTACAATAATATATATGTTTAAGAAGAACTATGGAACCTAGCATGACCAAAGAACCACATTTTACCAAATAAAAATTCTCAAATACTTTCAATTGAGCTTTTTTAATTCTTGCCCAGGTATTGCACTTAGTTTTGTCCCCATAGCTATTTAAATACATGAACCCTTTAGTGTCTTAGGAAGATCTCTGAGTGCATAGCATCATTTCACTCTGATCACTTCCCTATTGTTTTTAGAAAGATATCTTTCATTGGGTCAATCTGAAACAAATCAAGTCCTGAGGAATGTTTTTCTTTTGGAGTTATAGCAATTCTTCTCACCCTGAGAAACTTTTTTTAATTCTTGAATGATAAACCTTAATTATTATTAACTATCTACAATTGTGGGATTTCAACAGTTTGACTATTTTCTTTCCGTGGCAGAAGTCTCTAACCCAATTCTTGAATTAACTCAGGTGCTTCTGTGCCATGGGTAATAGTCTTCACCCCATATGGATGAAGTCTTGGGCATTATTAAATATCTGAAGAATGTACATGCATTGATTTGGGAACAGCTGATGCTGGTCTTTGGAGGACATTGTATTATAATTTTTGCTCTTAAACATTCCCAAACTGGTTCACAGAATGGTGCCTAAAAAAATGGATTCAAAAAACATGAAAATGTCTGCTACGGAGGGAGGGGGAATTTGTATTTGCGTGGGTGGGAATTGTATTTGTGGGGGGGTGGGAATTGTATTAATCATATTGAGCTGAGACCTTCTGTGTTCCTATCTGATTATCAAGGGGACCGGTACAGCGCCGTGAGAAGTATTAACTGTGGCTTCTGAACCGTGGAGATGATATACTGTAGTGTTCTACTGGTGGTTCCACAGGAATTTCACTGCACAGTGTGCTATATATACACCATTGTTTCATCAGGGGCTTTTAACCCTTTGATTACTAGGATATAGTACACTTAGTACTGCTACATCACAGTTTACTCACCACAGTTTGCTGTCGGTACCATTTATGGAAGCCCCAACCTACATTTTCTTATATGGTTCACCATTTACCCCACGTTTGAGTCCCTACACAGTGGGTCTCATCATCCTATTTTTGTGCATAGATAGACGTGGGATACACTGATATCCGTCTATCCTATGTATTTTTCTAGATCAGTAGCACCTATCACAGTGCTCCCACTATGATCTTCGTGCGTCAATTCTAGTTTCAATACCCATTATTTTAATATTCGATATTGTAATTAAAATTGTTTGTAACATTATCACCAATCATCCATATCGGTGGTCGAGTGCCCATATTGGGTTTCTTTCTCGTTTAGTCTAAGAAAAGTAACTGTCAATATTTTCCAAAATAGGTTTAACTAGTTTCCACAAAGCAAACGACTAAATCAGGATCCAAGTGGTATTTGGCTTTGTACCATGCATCCCCCGTCTCCCACCCACGTTGTCATCAGAATCCTCCGTTCTCCAGAAACACATTACTTTCAAACACATTAATAAACATCCTTTGAATTAAATAATTAAGTGCTTTATGCAGGTGTTTATTCATAGCGCGTTTTACTTCTTCTTTGATGTAGACATGCACTTTTGTACAATTATGAGGTAAATTATCCCCTCTGTTGTGCATCATTGTAACAAAATGGTAAACTGTTGTGTCCCTTAGCCGCCCAGATAGTCTTTGATTTCTGAAGAATCTTCCAAATTGTCTAGACTTGGAAAAAGTGTATTGTCGAAATAATTCAACAACCCCTCCCACCCATACTTTCTATAAAAGGAGACCTTTGGATAGGGAGCACTTACACTTCACTTGCTGATCAAGCTGCAGTGTCCTTCCATTTGGATCCAACTTTAGCATCACTATGAGCCACTGCAAACCCCATAAAGCCCATCATGGTGGCTCCCATCATGGAGGTAAAGGAATTTCCAGCTCCAAACACTCTTCTTTCGGTCATGGATGTGGCTATGGAAGTGTACATGGTGGCTCTAGTCTTGCAAGCCACTTTAGCAGCTTTGGGGGTAACGGTGGTTCTAAGAATGATGGCCTGTTCGGCATCAATGGCTATAGATGACTTCAGAAATAAGTAAGTGTCATTAATATTATGGAGAAATAATTGAAAGAATGGATGAATAAGATAAGAGGAGTACATCTAAATCTTCACAAGGATGTACAAGGTAGACACGTTTAATGGTTTGTGTTTCCTGGACTGTGTAGCCTTTAATGTCCTTTTCCTGCTAACTCAAAAGGTATGAGACGGAGGTCAGTATGAGGAACAATGTTGAGGCCGATGCGAATGGTCTGCGCAGAGTCCTGGAAGGGCTGAACATGGAGAGGTGTGACCTGGAGATGCAAGTTCAAGGCCTCCAGGATGAACTGCAGCAAATGAGGAGTAACCATGAAGAGGTAATGTAATAGAATGGAACGCAAGAGGATGGGGTTAGGTATGAAACCATTAATATTTCTGTATTTGAACGGGGCAAGAATAGTTTTTGCCAGCCTGATGTAAAAGAAAATGTCTCATTCTACATTTGAAGCATATCTCTGTGATACTGTGGTTAACCCAAATGCAGGCCTGGCGTTTTGAATTGGAAGAAATCAATTGTAATACATCCTCATATACTGTAATCACTCCCCAAATTATTCACTTAAAAAATACATTGACGTACAACATGAAATTGAAACTACTTCCACCTACATAATAAAGAAATATTCTTCTGCGCAGCTTGATATATAGCCCCCATAATGGCACATTGCTGCCCCTCCTGTTTCTCATCTTCATCTTGTGCCCTTGCAGGAGGTGAACTCTCTCCGTGCTCAGCTGGGCGCCAGAGTCAACGTGGAAGTGAACGCTGCTCCATCTGCAGATTTGAACGGAGCCTTGTCTGAGATCCGAGAGCAATATGAAAACATGATGGAGAGGAACATGAGGGAGGTTGAGAACATGTTCCTTCAAAGGGTAAACGCATCCCTTTCATTCTACTATTTCAACAGCTCATATCAGATAACGATGAATGTTCTCTAAAACCGTCACACTCATCATTCATCGTATGTCTTACAATCTAACGTGGTACCTGAGGCAGAATAAGATATGGTGACTTATCTACTGTATGTTTACTACACGAGTACAGGTATAAGAAGCAGAGTTGGAATCAACAACTCTATGGAAACCTGACATTTACAATTAAGATTAAATAAAAGGTGTGGTATTTGTGTGGCCACATTTCTAAATATATAAGTGAGCTAACTCACAGTGCAACTACTGTATGTCAGATATTATTCCATAAATCTCTTTTCTATTTCTATGTTCTTGCAGAGTGAGGAACTGAATCGTCAGGTGGCGTCCGGTTCTGAGCAGCTGGTGTCAGTCCAAAGTGAAGTCACCGAGTTGAAGCGCTGTGCGCAGAGCCTGGAGATTGAGCTTCAGAGCCAGCTGAGCATGGTATGTGTTAGCACTCATATTCCTCCATTAGTGTGTGGTATCACTGTTTAGGTCTATGCAAAGAACACTGGATAACTACACACATTGGTTTGGAATAAGAAGCATAAACAGTATTATTATGGCATACAGATATACACTGCATTATATAAAATCCCCTTGAAGCCTACATGTACTCTCAGTGGTATATACATATTTACTGCTTAACACACAGACTCTCCTATTCTCCCTGAATTATATATATTTATCATCTACTATTTCCCTTTCTCCAGCATTGCCTATACTGCTGTATTTAGTAATCAGTACAGGACTGTGCTACTGAGTTAAATAAGGATTTCCCCCAATTGCACAATCTCTTATTGCCAGTATGTTCCTCTCTTGCAGAAA
>WSYH01000035.1:293298-387681 GCA_036426205.1 Ascaphus truei
AACACAGTGTCCCATAGACCTTAATTATGGAATGAATTAGACATTTGTGGACTGGGCCTCTTTCACCATGAAAGTGCATTGGGTAGTATATAGGAAAGGTTATTCCAAAAACACACACACACATATACAGTACATACACACTCAGGGTTATAATGCATTCAAATATCAGTATCTATGTAATCCTGAGAGTATTAAATCATGAAATACGTTTTCAAAATTACCTTGTTAGGTGCCTACTTCTTTAAACTAATATAATTAACATAAGCTTATTACTACAAAAGTATATATAGGTTTTGCTTTGCTTTTGGTAATAAATAACCACTCGAAGTTATGAAATCACTCAGGAAAACGTATTAATATTAATAACAGTATGATAGCAATTGCTTAATTTTTCAAGCTCGTGCTTACAACCAACTGTGACTATATAAACTTGTGTTTTTCTATACAGCATTCCCCAGTGCCATTCCTCAGGAGGCAGCCATGGTAAGTGCAAAGAGATATTAGCTATAAAACCATCACAGAAATGTTCAAATCACTATTTGAAAGCAACAACTCAAAACTGTTCTATATGAGATACTTCCAAACGGGACAAAAAGAGGGAAAAGAGAACATTGCAATAACAGTCGTATGTTAAAGTTGCCCAATAATTTAAGTGAAACATATTCAGATGAGCTTTTTTGCATTCATAGACAAGATAAAAACATCTATTCTGTACATAAATCTCAACTGAATAAAAAGGAGTGACAAGGAAAGGAATTGAGCTACAATATAAATATAGATGTGTAAGAAGAAATATGGAACTGCCATGAACAAAGAACCACATTTACCAAATAAAAATTCTCAATACTTTCAGATTGAGCTTTTTTATTCTGCACCAGTATTGCACTAGTTTTGTCCCATAGCTATTTAAATACATGAACCCTTTAGTGTCTTAGGAAGATCTCTGAGTAGCATCATTTCACGCTGAGCACTTCCCTATTGTGTTAGAAAGAAGATCATTTCATTGGGCTAAATATGAATCAAGTACCTGAGAATTTTTTTCTTTTGGAGTTATAGGCAATTCTCACCCTGGAGATAACGTTTTTATTCTTGAATGATAAACCTTTTATTATTAACTATCTACAAATTGTGATTTCAACAGTTTGACTATTTTGCTTTTCCGTGGCAGGAAAGTCTCTGAACCCAATTCATTTGAATGTAACTCAGGGGCTTCTGTGCCATGGGTAAGAGACTTCACCCATATTGGATGAGGTCTTGGGCCTTATTAAATATCTGAAGAATGTACAATGCATTGATTTGGGAACTGATGCTAGGTCTTTGGAGGAGACATTGTGATTAGGAAACTTTTTGCTCTTAAACATTCTCCAAAACTGGTTTCACAGAAATGGATTCTAAAAAAATGGATTCAAAAAACATGAAAAAATGTTCTGCTACAATGAGCAGATACTATATTTTCCACATGCTAACACAAAGTACATTGTGATTTGAATGCAGTATGTCTTTCCTTTCCAGGATCTCACCACAGCAACTCCGCTCATCAGAGCACAGAACATGGCCAGAAAGCCAGCTGTTAGACAAATCTGATACTTCTGGGGGAGAAATCAAGGTGTAAAACTACAGAGAAGAAACGGCGATGGAGAAGGGAATTCTTTGCCGAACTCTCCAGAAGTTAATGATTCATTAGTGTCTGTGTTTGAGAAGTCCAAGCTAACCTGTCTTTCAGATCCTTAGCATATGTTCTGTAGGAAAGTAGACCTGTAGGTGATATGGGGCACAGAGAATGGTTTGGGGTTTTAAGCTCAGGTGTATCTCCCCTTTTGGTCTGCAGTTTCCCAGCTTGCAAAGGTTTCAGCATTTCCTGTAATGATGCTCCTCGTGCTTTTTAAGGATTACATTGAAATCTTACAACATTGTGACACCTTACAGATATAAGCAAACCAATACAGGAAATATGCTTAATATGAGTAGGGCCATTAGGATAAAGCCACAGAGAGAACGAGGTGAATAGTGACAATGTTACCCACTGGGGGGATATATTCTTCCAAAATAAACACCAAGAATGGGTGTTATTTACTATAACCGTAGTATTAATATATCACGTACTACTGATACATGCCACTGCTATTGGTTACAATGCAGTTGGGCTGTGCCCACAAGCTATCACCTTTCCTATTTTCTGACATGGTACATACAATATTTCACCTCGCATTTAATGCATCTTTTTACTCATTCCTACAATAAAACTTTTGTTTGTCTCATTGCAAAATACTAAACGGTCTAATGTGTTTCTTAGTGTTATGCTAACTGTCACATACGTACAGCACACCTGTGAGCACGTGACCTGCATACAGGACAAAGGTTAATATACAGTTCACAAGCTGTCCCACTTTTCACCTTTGCAAAGGTCGGTCAAATGAACAATATCTCAACTCAATTTCCCAATATACAACATGTCACTAACAGCACACAAGTGAGCACGTGACTTAGATATGCAACCCAGGTTAATACACTCGGTTACTCTAGCCAACACATCTTTCTCCTCTGCACAGGTAATGTCAATGATTTAATATTAACCCCTTACTGAATTTCAATCCTATCTAAATGCTTCCACCACCCAAGAAATGCAAAGATATTTAATTAATAGATCTTCCAGGGTCTCAGGTCCTTGTTTATTATTGAAAAACCTATACACTTAACACACAAAAATCTGCAGCAAAATATGTCCAAAAATGTAAATACTTTCTCCAGAGCATACAGAAGTTCATTCAGAGCCCAAAGCATCACTTATGAAATGTTTTAATATATATAAAAGTAAAGTGCTTAGATTACAGAAAAAGGATTACAAGGACATACAATCACAGTAAATGCAGGACAAGTTCTTAACATAATAGGATAAAACATAAAACAGAAATCGCTATACAGTACATTACCATATGTCATAGGTTTTCTCCCAGAGAGGTCACTGGCATACTAAGAATGAAAAATCACGTGTTTAGTCCAAAACACACCTCTGTTGAAATCTGATTTGCATAATCCCTTGCTAAGGTTTATGTACTATTGTTCCCCCATTGAAACAACATAAGCCCACCCCTGTCGTAAATCAGCTGCGAGATTGACAGTTTTATGACAGAGTAAAAAAACTTCTACCAAATGACGTTTAAATTTGCCTCGGTATATAACCGCACTCATAACTTCCCTCCTCTAATACTCTGACACATGTGAGCCACATCAATAGATTCAGATGCTCATTATGGACGCAACGAGACTAAGTACGACTGCCTAAATTTGAGTGACAAATGGATATCTGCCCTTAGCACCTTTTACCCGTGCAGTGTGTAGTCTCATTACATGCCACTCTGTGCTCCGAACACACACATGTAACTCCTAGTATGTACAGGAGATGACGTCTGTGACGGTAGGGCTAGCTGGCATCACAAAACTGGGAGGAAGCCCAGTAAAGTGTACAATTGGATTCATGTGCTAATTTCAAAGATCGCAGACATACTATAATTTTGCATGGGTAGCATTGTATGGATTGTTTTCTGTGGATTTAATCAGCGGAGGTTCCTTTAAAGAATGTGGATTGAAACAAAGGCTGGGAGTGTTGAGGTTTTACAGACATTTTGTGATTGAGAGAAGAGTTAACAATCAGGGATGGGAAAGGCTTCTTCGCATGCCCTCTGCTGTTTGTACCAACCTAATCAATGCTCTCAACTGTGCCAGCAGCCCCTCCATGTAACGGATAGCCACAGAGGGCTATATAAGGGTGCTGCTGATACAGAGAATCAGAATCTACTTTAAGAGAGCAGCTATAGACTGAGAGACACTCTGGGAAGGAGTGTGGAGATTCCCTCAGGGACAGCTGAGAGACTGAGAGACACCTGTGAAGTAGTTTGGAGATTCCTTCAGAGGAGGCATCTGAGAGACGAGAGATTTGTAAAGAGTTTGGATCTTTACCGTTGACCTTCTGAGATACATGTCCAGGGCTCTGCTGTGTGATCAGCACCTGCTAGCCGGGATGAGAAGCAGACCGGAAAGCCTTCGGAAGGCAGCCCCCTGCACCTAGCAGGGGGAGGCTATAGTCTACTCCCCAGGCCCCCGTTGGTACTGTATCTTGTTTATGACATCTTGCTTTGTATGCTGTCGTGCTAGTGATCTTGTGTAAGAACTTGTCTCCCATGACATGTCACATGGAAATTCTAATTTTTAATAAAGTCTTCATGCAAGCCTACCCTGTTGTACCTCGCTCTGGCATCCACCAGTAATTATTCACAAACGTTAAATTTCTTTGAGCATGACAGCATCATCTCTGGTTATAAGCGTTTATGACGGCTTCTACACACCACATATGTCACCTTGAGTGGCCATGCGTGACAAGCCGCCCCCAATGAAATACTCTTGAAGCCCCGCACATTGGACCCGGAAAGTTTCACCTGTCTAACCCAATAATTGTATTTTAGTAAAAAACCCAAACCATACTTTGTTAACCTTGAAGCACCAGAAGGATAAAAAAAAAACATAATATTTCATGATATTATCATAAGAGGGGTTATTGTTTGTGTGTGTGTGTGTGTTGGGTTTGTGTGGGTGTGTGTGTGTGTGTGTGTAGGTGGGTTGTAATGGCTTTTTGTGTGTGTGTTGGTGGGTAATTGAAGTTTGGTGGAAAGGGATAATTGTATTTGTGGAGGAGGGGGAATTTGTCTTTGCGTGGGTTGGATTGTATTTGTGTGGGGGTTGATATTGTATTAATCATATTGAGGCTGAGACCTTCGTGTTCCTATCTGAATATCAAGGGGCCGATCACTGGGACCGGTACAGCCCGTGAGAAAGTGAAAAAACTGGGGGCTTCTGAATGTGTGCTTCTGACCGTGTCGATGGATATACTGGAGTGTTCTACTGTTGGTCCACAGGAATTTCCCTGCACAGTGCGCTATATATATACCATTGTTTTCATCAGGGTGGGGCTTTTAACCCTTTGATTAACTATGATATAGTAGTACACTTATACTGCGATAACAGCTACATATCATCCCAGTTTACCACCACAGTTGGCTGTCTGTACCATTTATGGAAGCCCAACCTACGGACCTATTTTCTTATTTGGGTTCCCCATTTACCTAACCCACGTTTGAGTCTCCTACACAGTGGATTCTCATCATCCTATTTTTGTGCATCGATAGATGGAAAACACTGATATCCGTCTATCATTTTGTATTTTTATTGATCATAGCACCTATCACGTGCTCCCCACTATGATCTTCGTGCGTCAATCTATTTTCATTCAATACCCAATATTTTATATAACGATATGTATTAAAATTGTTTTTACATTATCACATCATTCATATCGTTGGTCAGTGCCATACTGGGTTCTTTCTCGTTTAGTCTAGAAAAGTACTGTCATATTTTCCAAAATACGTTAAAAACGTAAGTTTCCACAAAGCAAACGATAAATCAGGATCCAGTGGTATTGGCTTGTACCATGCATCACCCGTCTCCCCCCACATGGTCACAGAATCCTCCGTTCTCCAGAAACCGCTTACGTCCAAAACACATTACTAACATCCTTTGAATTAAATAATTAAGGTGTTTAGCAGGGTGGTCTATTCATAGCGGCGTTTAACTTCTTCTTTGATTAGACTGCCTTTGTACAATTATGGGGTAAATTATATCCCCTCTGTTGTGCATCATTGTAACAAAATGTAAACTGTTGTGTCCTAGCTCCCAGATAGTCTTTGATTTCTGAAGAATCTTCCAAAATTGGAAAAGTGTAAATGTCGATATTATCAACAACCCCTCCCACCCATACTTTCTAATAAAAGGAGAACTTTGGATAAGGCGCACTTACACTTCACTTGCTGATCGATCTGCATGTCCTTCCATTTGGTCCACCTTTAGCACACTATGAGCCACCACTGCAAACCCATAAAGCCCATCATGGAGGCTCCCACATGTGTCCATCATGGGGATCCCTCATTGAGGAACGGAGGTAAAGGAATTTCCAGCTCCAAACACGCTTCTTTGCGTGTCAGGATGTGGCTATGGAAGTGTACATACATGGTGGCTCTAGTCTTGGAAGCCACTTTATTAGCATCTTTGGGGTGGGTAACGGTGGTTCTAAGACTGATGGCCTGTTCGGCATCAATGAGAGGAAACCCTGGCACTTCCCTAATGAACGCCTTTCCTCTTACCTGGGAGAGTGAACTCACTGTAGCAGAAAATGCCCAGCTGAGAGAAAGATCTGTGAGTGGTTGCAACCAATGGCCCCCATCTCATCCCCGCTTCAGTCAGTACTTACAGTGTTATTCAGGACTCCAGTGTCAGGTATATTCAGGTTATTTTTTTGGATAATTAATCAATGTTGCCCTGACTAAAAGACGAATTTGAATTCCTGCCTGGTATGTTTTTTTAGATTGCTGCAGCCACCTGTGGAGATGCAGGGTTGTTCTTCAGATAGACATGCCCGACTGGCTATAGATGACTTCAGAAATAAGTACGCTGTCATTAATAAAGTGTCATTAATATTATGGAGAATATTGAAAGAATGGATAATAGATAAGAGGAGTACATCTAAATTCCACAAGATTACGAAGGTAGACACGTTTATGGTTTGTGTTTTTCCTAGACTGGTTAGCCTTTAAAGTCTTGTTCTTGCTGTCTCACCAGGTATGAGACGAGGTCAGCCTGAGGAACAATGTTTGAGGCGATGCGAATGGGTCTGCCGCAGAGTCCTGGACGGGCTGAACATGGAGAGGTGGTGAACTGAGATGGCAAGTTCACGGCCTCCAGATGAACTGCAGCAAATGAGGAGTAACCATGAGAGGTATGTAAATAGAATGGAACTCAAGATGATGGGGTTATGTATGAACCGTTAATTTTCCTGTATTTGTGGCGGGCAAGAATTTTTTTTGTCCATGCCTGATGTGAAAGAAAATGACTTATACTACATTTGAAGCATATCTCTGTGATACTGCACTGGGTTAGCCAAATGCCGGCCTGTCCTTTTGAATTGGCAGATACAAAGTCTATCCATCCTCATATACGTAAATCACTCCCAATTATTCAATTCTAAAAATACATACATTGAAGTACAACATGAAATGAAGCTACTGCCACCAACATAATAAAGAAATATAACTTCTGCGCAGCTTGATATATAATAGTCCCCTAATGGCACATTGCCTGCCCCTCCTGTTTCCTCATCTTCATCTTGTGGCCCTTAGCGGAGGTGACTCTCTCCCGCGCTCACTGGGCGCCATAGTTCAACGTGGAAGTGAACTCTGCTCTCCATCTTCGGATTTGAACGGAGCCTTTTCTGAGATCCGAAGCATTGAAACAGATGGAGAGGAACGAGGGAGGTTGATAGTGCATGTTCCTTCAAAGGGTAAACGCATCCCTTTGTCATTCTACGATTTCCAACCAGTTCAATCAGATAACGATGCATGTTCTCGAAACCATCACACTCATCATTCCATCATGTCTTCAATCTAATCTAACGTTGTACCTGAGGCAGAAATAGATATGGTGACTAATCTAATCTATGTTGACCTCACGAGTACAGGTATAAGAAGCAGAAGTTGAAATCAGCACTCTATGGAACCCGACATTTACTATTAAGATAATAAAAGGTGTGGAATTTGGTGGCCACTTCTAAATATATAAGTAGCTAACTCACAGTGCAACTACTGTATTCAGATATTATTCCATACGTCTCTTGTCTATTCTATGTTCTTTCAGAGGAGGACCTGATCGTCGGTGGCGTCTGGTTCTGAACACTGTGTCAGTCCAAAGTGAGGTCACCGAGTTGAATAGCGCTGGCGCGCGGCCGGAGATTGCGCTGTCAGAGCCAGCTTAGGCATGGTGGTGTTAGCCCCACTCATATTCCTCCATTATTGTGCGTATCCACTGTTAGGTCTATGCAAAGAACACTGGATAATACACAATTGGTTTTTTTGGAAGAAAGCATATACAGTATTATTATGGCATACAGATATACTGTACACTTCAATATATAACATATCCCCTTGAAGCCTACAGTACTCTCCTGGTAATAACACATATTTACTGCTTACACACAGACTCTCCTACTCTCCCTGAATTATAGATATTTATCATCTACTATTTCCCTTTCTCAGCATTGCCTATACTGCTGTATTTAGTATCAGTACAGGACTGGTGGCTAATGTGTTAAATAGGATTTCCGCCCAATTGCACAACAATCTCTATTGCCAGTAGTTCCTCTCTTGCTAAGAAACAGAAATCACCCGAAGGCAGCTTGGCAGAGACACAGGCCGGTTATAGCTCCAGCTCAGCCAGTTACAGGGCATGATCAACAACGTGGAAGGGCGCTGTCCAGATCCGAATCTGATCTGGAGAACCATAACTTATGAGTATCAGGCCTTCTCATGGACCAGAGACACATCTAGAGTGGAGTTGCCACATACAACGCCCTGCTGGATGGACAGACATGCATAGGTACACAGTGTCTCCATATACCTTATTATGGAATGAATTAACATTTGAGGACTGGGCTTCTTTTCACCATGAAAGTGCATGGGGAAGTATATATATATATATATTATATATATATATATATATATATATATATTATATATATATATATTATATAGTGATTTAATAGCCATTGAAAACACACTATATATAGATATATATATTATATATTATCGATATATATATATATATTAAGATCAATTATATATGCTATATATTATATATATATATATATAGTTTTTTTTTTATATATATATATTATATAGAATATATATATCTACATACAAATTATATATATATATAATATATATATATATAGAATATAATATATCTATTATTATAATATATATATATATATAATAGTGTTTTTCAATGGTCTTAAATCACTCCGAAACTCATATATTTACTAACAGTATGATTGCAATTTTGCTTAATTGTTCAGGCTCTGTGCTTAAAACCAACTTCACTATCATAAACTTTTATTTTCTATACAGCATTCCCCATTGCCATTCTCGGGAGGCAGCCATGGTAAGTGCAAAGAGATATTAGCTATAAACCCATCACAGAATTTCAAACCACTATATGAAAGCAACAACTCAAACCTGTTCTATATAGATACTTCCAAACGGGACAAAACAAGGGAAAGAGAACATTGGCACTAACAGTCCGTATGTTAAAGTTGCCCACTTATTTTTATGGAACATATCAGATGATTTTTTTTTTAATTCATAGCCAATATCAAAACACATCTATTCCTGCAAAATCAATCTCAACTGCATAAAAGGATGCCAATGAAAGGAATTCACTACAATTAAATAATAGAAAATATATTAGAGACAGCAGCACAAGATGTATAAAGGACAAGCTTGTGGTGGCAAAAGGAACCGAGAAGGACCCTATTTTCCTCCCAAATAATCTAATACAGTAAATGTTCCCAGCACTCGTATAGAGAAGAGAAATGTAAATGGATCAGCCAAAGGAAAATGTTAATGATACAAGTTACTGATCAGCACACAGGTTACCAAGGACCAAAGAGCACAATGTACAGGGAAGGGAAAAAAAGACAGGAAGGTGGGGAGAGACATGTTATGGTGGGGGGAGGAGAGGAAACACCTGGGTTTAAAAAGTCCAGGGCATGGGGGGCGGGGTGGTGGGCGACGTTCCAGGGTATGGAAACCCCCTCTTCATTCTCGTTCCAGGAAGACCGTAGTTACCTTGTACTTCCCTCAACCCTGTGGACTGAATCCCTGACATCACATAAACAGAAGACTATCACTGAATACTGTGTCTGAATGTGGTTTGGCTGTGAGATGAGACAAAGACTAAATCTAGATGGTTAATAAACAACTATGTTGAAGCTATGTGGCGTAGCATGGGACTAGCTGCAAAGTAGTTCTCTAAAGGTTTCCTTACCCACGATGCAAACCTATAGGAGAGAATACATATTCAAGCCATTGAAACCAAAAGGAATAAACACATAACTGGCCCCTCTGTCAGGAAAAACACTACTTGAGTCCAGCAGTGGCGGGAGCCACGGACTGTCCTAAAGCGTGTAGCCATGTAGCCCGCAAGTACCTCGTATTGCATTCAGTCCAGCTTTGAAAGAAGGAGGCGTCGCCTGCGTTCCTTAACGGCAGCGTGGCCAAATTACCTACTCCTAGCAGGGCAGATCGCTTCTCCCAGTGTTCAGACTGAAGCACCGCGAGGTGAGTCCGCGCATGCGCACAAACTAAAGTCAGAGCCGTCCGATCCATGAGGCTAACTGACCTTATCAGCGTGAAGAGGCGATTTTCGCCGCTGAAGAAAGTAATAATTGGCAATTATTTTAGTGCGTACTATCTAAGTTGTACAATTATCAAGGGAATTGGCACCAGGACGGATCCACATGGAACACTTTGTAAGGACTCATAAGAATTATTGCAGTATACCTATATTTCCACTGATACACAAGGGGGGCCACATAGTGATTTGAATGCAGTATCTCTTTTCCTTTCCAGGATCTCAACACAGCATTCAGGTCCCATCCACAGACATGCCAGAAAGCCCAGCTGTTATAACATCTGATACTCTCGGGGCGAGAAATCAGGCGAAAACTACAGAGAGAACGGCGATGGAGAACGGAATCTTTACCGACTCTCCATAAGTTAATGATTCATTAATGTCTGTTTTTGAGAAGTCCAAGTAACCCCCTTGTCTTTCTGATCCTTAGCATATGTTCTGTAA
Source organism: Ascaphus truei (assembly GCA_036426205.1). NCBI lineage: Eukaryota > Metazoa > Chordata > Amphibia > Anura > Ascaphidae > Ascaphus > Ascaphus truei. The sequence continues at coordinate 304,033 of WSYH01000035.1, forward strand.
GGAAGTAGACTCTGTAGGTGATATGGGGCACAGAGAATGGTTTTGGGGTTTTTAAGCCTCAGGTGTATCTCCCCTTTTGGTTTGTGGCTGGCAGTTGTTTCCGCTTGTAAGGTTTCAGCATTTCCTGTAATGATGCTCCTGTGCGTTTAAAGGATTGCATTTAATTTTGTCAACCTTGTGCTCCTTACCGATATAAGCACACAATACAGGAAGTATGCTTAATATGAGTAGGTCCATTAGGATACAGCCACAGAGAGAACGAGGTGAATAGTGACAATGTTACCCACTGGGGATTATTCTTCCAAAATAAACACCAAGAATGGGTGTTGGTACTATACCGAAGCCTTAATAGATCACGTACTACTGATACATTGCGCACGCTATTGTATACAATGCGATGGGCTGTGCTCCACAAGCTATCACACCTTTCCTATTTTGTGACTTGTACTACATTATTTCACCTCGCATTAATGCATCTTTAATACTACATTCCTTGCAATAAAACTTTTTGGTTGTCTCATTGCAAATACTATAAGCTGTCAATGTGTTTAGTCTATGCTAACCACCTCTCACATACGTACGGCACACCTGTGAGCCGTGACCTGCATACAGACAAAGGTTTAATACAGAGCTCGCAAGCTGTCTCACTTCTCAAGCTTTGCAAAGGTCGGTCAAAGAACAATATCTCAAACTCAATCTGTCCCACTTACCACCTGCTACTTGGCATGGGGGGGGGGGGGGGGGGGGGGGGGGGGGAAGGGGACGAACAGAATGCAACCCTGGTTAATACCACACAGTTTCTCATAGCCAACACCTTTCGCCTCTGAACAGGTAATGGTCAATGATTAATATTACCCCATTACTGATTGCAATCATATCTTAAATGCTTCCACCCCCAAGACATGCAAAGATATTTAATTATAGATCTTCAGGTCTCAGGTCTTGTTTATTATTGAAAAAACAAGACACTTAACACACAAAACTCTGCAGCAAAATATGTCCAAAAATGTAAATACATCTCTCCATGGCGTAACAAAGTTCTTCAAGCCCAAAGCATCCCTTATTAATGTTTTAAAATCTATTAAAAGTAAAGTGCTTAGATTACAGAACCAGGATTACAAGGACATCCAATCACAGTAAAGGCAGGACAAGTTCTCTTAACTCCTAGGATAAAACATAAAACAGAAATCGGCTAATCAGTAACATTACCATATGTCATAGGTTTTCTCCAGAGAGTCCCCGGCATACTAAGAATGAACAATCACATGTTAGTCCAAAAACACACTCTGTTGAAATCTGATGTTTCATACTCCCTTGCTAGGTTTATGTACTATTGTTCCGTCCCCTCCCCATTGAACAACATATTCCCACCCCTGTCGAAATCAGCTGCGGATTGACAGTTTTCTGACAGAGTAAAAAACTCCTACCCAACTGGGCGTTTAAAATTGCCTCTGTATAGAACCGTACTCATAACTGTCCCTCCTCTAATACCCTGACACCTGTGAGCCACAATCAATAAAATTCGGCGCTCATGAGGACGCAAACAAGACTTAGTAGGACTGCCTAAATTTCCGTGACAAATTTACCTGCTGCCCTTATGCCCCCTTAGCACCTCTTACCCATGCAGTGTGTATTCGTATTAACATGCCACTCGTGCCTCCGAATCACCCACATTTAACTCCATCCAAGGTTCCTCCCTGCAAGAATGTGGGTTGAAAGCTGGGAGCGGGGATGTGTTACAGACATTTGGTGTTGAGAAAAGAGTGAACATCAGGGATGGGGTATGGGCTCTAACACGCTCTCTGTCTGTTGTGGTACCCAATCTAATCCATGCTCTGATTGTACCAGCAGCCCCTCCCATGTAACGGTCCACAGGGGGCTATTAATGGGGTGCTGCTGATCAGAGAATGCAGCTCTACCTTCATAAGCATCTAGAGACTGAGATACACTCAGAGGGAGTGTGGAGCTTCCCTCAGAGGACGCATCTTAGAGACTGAGAGACACTCTGGGAAGGAGTATGGAGATTCCCTTCAGAGTGCTATCTGAGAGACTGAGGAGACACTCTGGAAGGAGTGTGAGATTCCCTCTGAGGACATCTGAGAGACTGAGAGACCTATGGGAAGGAGTAGGAGATTCCCTCAGAGGACTATCTGAGAGACAGAAAGACTGAAGACATTCTGTAAAAGAGTTTGATCCTTTACAGGGACCACTGGAGATACATCAGGGGCTCTGCTGTGTGATCGCCCTCTGATATCCTGACGAGAAGCGGACAGGGCAAGTCTTCTTCAAACAGCCCCCTGCGACTAGGCGAGGCTAGAGTCCTACTCCTCAGGCCCCTAGTTTTGGTATAGTATCTTGTTTTGAACATCTTTTTTCTGTCTCTGGTGTGCCAGAATAAACCAGGGCTAGCTGGCATCACAAAACTGGGAGGAAGCCCAGTAAAGTGTAAATTGGATTATGTGCTAATTTCAAAGATCGCAGACATTAATATAATTTGCATGGGTACATTTGTATGGATAAGATCGCAGACATTAATATAATTTGCATGGGTACATTTGTATGGATTGTTTGTCTGTGATTTAATCAGCTGAGGTTCCTTTAAAGAATGGGGATTGAAACAAAGGCTGGGAGTGTGGAGGTGTTACAGACATTTGGTGAGTGAGAAAGAGTGAACAATCAGGGATGGGGAAGGGCTCTTAGCATGCCCTCTGGCTGTTGTGGTACCAACCTAATTCATGCTCTCACTGTCCAGCAGCCCCTCCCATGTAACGGATAGCCACAGAGGGCTATATAAGGGGTGCTGCTGATCAGAGAATCAGATCTACTTTAAGAGAGCAGCTGATAGACTGAGAGACACTCTGGGAAGGAGTGTGGAGATTCCCTCAGAGGACCATCTGAGAGACTGAGAGACACTCTGTGAAGTAGTGTGGAGATTCCTTCAGAGGAGCATCTGAGAGACTGAGAGATTCTGTAAAGGAGTTTGGATCTTTACAGTGACCTGCTGGAGATACATGTCATGGGCTCTGCTGTGTGATCAGCACTCTGATAGCCTGGATGAGAAGCAGACCGGGAAAGCCTTCTTGAAGCAGCCCCCTGCACCTAGCAAGGCTAGAGTCTACTCCCCAGGCCCCCAGTTGGTACTGTATCTTGTTATGAACATCTTTGCTTTGTATGCTGGCGTGCTAGTGATCTTGGTGTAAAAGAACTGGTCTCCCATGACAATGTCACATGAAATTCTAATTTTTAATAAAGTCCTTCAATGAAAGCATACCCTGTGTGTCACCTCTCTCTGGCATCCACCAGTAATTATTCACAAACGTTTAAATTTCTTTGAGCATGACAGCATCATCTCTGGTTAGCGTTTATGACCTTCTACACACCACATATGTCACCTTGAGTGGGCCATGCGTGACAAGCCCACCCAATGAAATACTCTTTGAAGCCCCGCACAGACCCAGGAAAAGTTTTCACCTGTCATAAACCCAATATATTGTATTTTTAAACCCAAACCATACCTTTGTTAACCCTTGAAGCACCAGAAGGATAAAAAAAAAACATAATATTTCATGATATTATCATAAGAGGGGGTTATTGTGTGTGTGTGTGTGTGTGTGTGTGTGTGTGTGTGTGTGTGTGTGTAGGTGGGTTGTAATTGTATTTGTGTGTGTGTTGGTGGGTAATTGAAGTTTGTGGAAAGGGATATTGTATTTGTGGAGGGAGGGGGAATTTGTATTTGCGTGGGTGGGAATTGTATTTGTGCAGAAGACACATCTGGAGATGGAGATTGCCACATACAAACGCCTGCTGGATGGACAGGACATGCAGTATGTAACACAGTGTCCCATAGACCTTAATTATGGAATGAATTAGACATTGGTGGACTGGGCTTATTTCACCATGAAAGTGCATGGGGAAATATATATATATGAAAGGATATTCCAAAAACAGAATCACACACACATACACACATACACACATACACACATACATACACACACACACACATACATACATACACACTAGGGGTTAAAATGCATTCCAATATCAGTACCTATGTAACCCAGAGAGTATTACAGTTATTACATGAGGCCATTTGGGCCACACTCGGAAAGCATGACTCACATCATGAAATAAGTTTTTAAAATTACCTTGTTAAGTGCCTACATCTTTAAACTAATATAATGAACATAAGCTTATTAATACAAAAGTATATATAGGTTTTGCTTTGCTTTTGATAATAAATAACCACTCGAAGGTATTAAATCACTCAGGAAAACTCATTAATATTAATAACAGTATGATTGCAATTGCTTTATTTTTCAAGCTCATGTGCTTACAACCAACCGTGACTATATAAACTTGTGTTTTTCTATACAGCATTCCCCAGTGCCATTCCTCAGGAGGCAGCCATGGTAAGTGCAAAGAGATATTAGATATAAAACCATCACAGAAATTTTCAAATCACTATATGAAACTCAAAACTGTTCTATATGAGATACTTCCAAACGGGACAAAAAGGGGGAAAAGAGAACAATGCAAAAACAGTCGTATTTAAAAGTTGCCCAATGATTTATGTGAAACATATTCAGATGAGCTTTTTTGCATTCATAGACAAGATAAAAACATCTATTCTGTACATAACTCTCAACTGAATAAAAAGGAGTGACAAGGAAAGGAATTGAGCAAAAATATAAATATAGACGTGTAAAGGTCAGAAGAAATATGGAACTGCCATGAACAAATATCCACATTTACCAAATAAAAATTCTCAATACTTTCAGATTGATCTTTTTTATTCTGCACCAGTATTACACTAGTTTTGCCCCATAGCTATTTTAATCTTTAAATCCTTTACTGTTTTAGGAAAATCTCTGAGTAGCATCATTTCATGCTGAGCACGTCCCTATCGTGTTAGAAAGAAGATCATTTCATTGGACTAAATATGAACCAAGTACCTGAGAATTTTTTTCTTTTGGAATTATAGGCAATTCTCACCTTGGAGATAAGGTTTTTATTCTTGAACGATAAATCTTTTATTATTAACTATCTACAAATTGTGATTTCAACAGATTTTGTATGGGGTCTTGGGCCTTATTCAATGTCTGAAGAATGTACAATGCATTGATTTGGGAACTGATGGGAAACTTTTTGCTCTTAAACATTCTGCAAGCTGGTTTCACAGAAATGGATTTTGGTAAAAAAAAAACATGAAAAAATGTTCTGCTACAATGAGCATATACTATATTTCCCACATGCTAACACAAAGCACATTGTGATTTGAATGCAGTATGTCTTTCCTTTCCAGGATCTCACCACAGCAATTCAGCTCATCAATCCACAGAACATGGCCAGAAAGCCAGCTGTTAGACAAATCTGATACTTCTGGGGGAGATATCAAGGCGTAAAACTACAGAGAAGAAACGGCGAACGGAGAACGGAATTCTTTGCCGAACGCTCCAGAAGTTAATGATTCATTAGTGTCTGTGTTTGAGAAGTCCAAGCTAACCTGTCTTTCTGATCCTTAGCATATGTTCTGTAGGAAAGTAGACCTGTAGGTGATATGGGGCACAGAGAATGGTTTGGGTTTTTAAGCTCAGGTGTATCTCACCTTTTGGGCTGCAGTTTCCCAGCTTGTAAAGGTTTCAGCATTTCCTGTAATGATGCTCCTCGTGCTTTTTAAGGATTGGATTTAAATCTTGCAACATTGTGACTCCTTACAGATATAAGCAAACCAATACAGGAAATATGCTTAATATGAGTAGGGCCATTAGGATAAAGCCACAGAGAGAACGAGGTGAATAGTGACAATGTTGACAATGTTACCCACTGGGGGATATATTCTTCCAAAATAAACACCAAGAATGGGTGTTGTTTACAATACCCGTAGTCTTAATATATCACGTACTACTGATACATGCCCCTGCTATTGGTTACAATGCAGTTGGGCTGTGCCCACAAGCTATCACCTTTCCTATTTTGTGACGTTGTACATACAGTATTTTCCTTCACATGTAATGCATCTTTTTACTCATTCCTTCAATAAAACTTTTGTTTGTCTCATTGCAAAATACTATACGGTCTAATGTGTTTCTTAGTGTTATGCTGTCACGTACGTACAGCACACCTGTGAGCACATGACTGCATACAGGACAAAGGTTAATACACAGCTCACAAGCTTTCTCACTTTTCACCTTTGCAAAGGTCCGTCAAATGAACAATATCTCAACTCAATCTGTCCCAATATACCACATGTCACGAACAGCACACAAGTGAGCACGAGACTTAGATATGCAACCCAGGTTAATACACTCGGTTACTCTAGCCAACACATCTTTCTCCTCTGCACAGGTAACATCAATGATTTAATATTAACCCCTTACTGAATGGCAATCATATCTAAATGCTTCCACCACCCAAGAAATGCAAAGATATTTAATTAATAGATCTTCCAGGGTCTCAGGTCCTTGTTTATTATTGAAAAAAAACTAGACACTTAACACACAAAAATCTGCAGCAAAATATGTCCAAAAATGTAAATACTCTCTCCAGAGCGTACAGAAGTTCATTCAGAGCCCAAAGCATCACTTATTAAATGTTTTAATATATATAAAAGTTAAGTGCTTAGATTACAGAAAAAGGATTACAAGGACAAACAATCACAGTAAATGCAGGACAGGTTCTTAAAATAACAGGATAAAACATAAAACAGAAATCGCTATACGGTACATTACCATATGTCATAGGTTTTCTCCCAGAGAGGTCACTGGCATACTAAGAATGAAAAATCACGTGTTTAGTCCAAAACACACCTCTGTTGAAATCTGATTTGCATAATCCCTTCCAAAGGTTTATGTACCATTGTTCCCCGTTGAAACAACATAAGTCCACCCCTGTCGAAAATCAGCTGCGAGATTGACAGTTTTATGACAGAGTAAAAAAACTCCTACCAAATTACGTTTAAATTTGCCTCTGTATATAACCGCACTCATAACTTCCCTCCTCAAATACTCTGACACATGTGAGCCACATCAATAAATTCAGCCGCTCATGATGGACGCAAGAAGAGTAAGTATGACCACCTAAATTTGAGTGACAAATGGATATCTGCCCTTAGCACCTCTTACCCGTGCAGTGTGTAGTCTCATTACATGCCACTCTGTGCTCCAAACACACACATGTAACTCATAGTATGTACAGGAGATGACGCCTGTGACGGTAGTGCTAGCTGGCATCACAAAACTGGGAGGAAGCCCAGTATAGTTTAAATTGGATTATGTGCTAATTTCTAAGATAGCAGACTTTAATGTAATTTCCATGGGTACATTTGTATGGATTGTTTGTCTGTGATTTAATCAGCCGAGGTTCCTGCAAAGAATGTGGGTTGAAACAAAGGCTGGGAGCATGGAGGTGTTACAGACATTTGGTGAGTGAGAAAGAGTGAACAATCAGGGATGGGGATGGGCTCTTAGCCCGTCCTCTGGCTTTTTTGATACCAATCTAATCCATGCTCTGATTGTCCAGCAGCCCCTACCATGTAACGGATAGCCACAGAGGGCTATGTAAGAGGTGCTGCTGATAAGAAAATCAGATCTACCTTCAGGGAGCATCTGAGAGACACTCTGGGAAGGAGTGTGGATATTCCCTCAGAGGACCATCTGAGAGACTGAGAGACACTCTGGGAAGGAGTGTGGAGATTCCCTCAGAGGACCATCTGAGAGACTGAAGAGACACTCTGGGAAGTAGTGTGGAGATTCCCTCAGGACCATCTGAGAGACTGAGAGACATTCTGTAAAGGAGTTTGGATCTTTACAGTGACCAGCTGGAGATACATGTCAGGGGCTCTGCTGTGTGATCAGCCCTCTGATATCCTGGATGAGAAGCAGACCGGGCAAGCCTTCTTGAAACAGCCCCGGCACCTAGCGAGGCTAGAGTCTACTCCCCAGGCCCCCAGTTGGTACTGTATCTTGTTATGAACATCTTTGCTTTGTCTGCTGGCGTGCCAGAATAAACCACATTTTATTCAACAACATTGTCCTGTTTGGTGCTAGTGATCCTGGTGTAAAAGAACTGGTCTCCCATGACAATGACACATGAAATTCTCATTTTTAATAAAGTCCTTCAATGAAAGCATACCCTGTGTGTCACCTCTGTCTGGCATCCACCAGTAATTATTCACAAACGTTTAGATTTCTTTGAGCATGACAGCATCATCTCTGGTTAGCGTTTATGACCTTCTACACACCACATATGTCACCTTGAGTGGGCCATGCGTGACAGGCCCCCCCAATGAAATTCTCTTTGAAGCCCCGCACAGACCCAGGAAAAGTCTTCACCTGTCATAAACCCAATATATTGTATTATTAAACCCAACCCGTACCTTCGTTAACCCTTGAAGCACCCGAAGGATAAAAAAAACATAATATTTCATGATATTATCATAAGAGGAGGTGTGTGTGTGTGTGTGTGTGTGTGTGTGTGTGTGTGTGTGTGTAGGTGGGGTGTAATTGTATTTGTGTGTGTGTGTGGGGATAATTGAAGTTTGTGGAGAGGGATATTGTATTTGTGGAGGGAGGGGGAATTTGTATTTGCGTGGGTGGGAATTGTGTTTATGGGGGGGGGGTGATAATTGTATTAATCATATTGAGCTGAGACCTTCTGTGTTCCTATATGATTATCAAGGAGCCGATCACTGGGGACCGGTACAGCGCCGTGAGAAGTATTAACTGTGGCTTCTGTACCGTGGAGATGATATACTGTAGTGTTCTACTGGTGGTTCCACAGGAATTTCACTGCACAGTGCGCTATATACACCATTGTTTCATCAGGGGCTTTTAACCCTTTGATTACTAGGATATAGTACACTTAGTACTGCTACATCACAGTTTACTCACCACAGTTTGCTGTCTGTACCATTTATGGAAGCCCCAACCTACAGGACCTATTTTCTTATATGGTTCACCATTTACCCCACGTTTGAGTCCCTACACAGTGGGTTTCATCATCCTATTTTTGTTCATAGATAGACATGGGATACACTGATATCCGTCTATCCTATGTATTTTTATTGATCAGTAGCACCTATCACAGTGCTCCCACTATGATCTTCGTGCGTCAATTCTAGTTTCAATGCCCATTATTTTAATATTCGATATTGTAATTAAAATTGTTTTTAACATTATCACCAATCATCCATATCGGTGGTCGAGTGCCCATACTGGGTTTCTTTCTCGTTTAGTCTAAGAAAAGTAACTGTCGATATTTTCCAAAATAGGTTTAACTAGTTTCCACAAAGCAAACGACTAAATCAGGATCCAAGTGGTATTTGGCTTTGTACCATGCATCCCCCGTCTCCCACCCACGTTGTCATCAGAATCCTCCGTTCTCCAGAAACACATTACTTCCAAACACATTAATAAACATCCTTTGAATTAAATAATGAAGTGCTTTATGCAGGTGTTTATTCATAGCGTGTGTTTTACTTCTTCTTTGATGTAGACATGCACTTTTGTACAATTATGAGGTAAATTATCCCCTCTGTTGTGCATCGTTGTAACAAAATGGTAAACTGTTGTGTCCCTTAGCCGCCCAGATTGTCTTTGACTTCTGAAGAATCTTCCAAATTGTCTAGACTTGGAAAAAGTGTAATGTTGAAATAATTCAACAACCCCTCCCACCCATACTTTCTATAAAAGGAGACCTTTGGATAGGGAGCACTTATACTTCACTTGCTGATCGAGCTGCAGTGTCCTTCCATTTGGATCCAACTTTAGCAACACTATGAGCCACTGCAAACCCCATAAAGCCCATCATGGAGGCTCCCACATGTCCCATCATGGAGGATCCCATCATGGAGCATACGGAGGTAAAGGAATTTCCAGCTCCAAACACTCTTCATTCGGTCATGGATGTGGCTATGGAAGTGTACATGGTGGCTCTAGTCATGGAAGCCACTTTAGCAGCTTTGGGGGTAACGGTGGTTCTAAGAATGATGGCCTGTTCGGCATCAATGAGAAGGAAACCATGCAGCTTCTGAATGACCGACTTTCATCTTACCTGGAGAGAGTGAACTCACTGGAGCAGGAAAATGCCCAGCTGGAGAGAAAGATCTGTGAGTGGTATGCAAACAATGCCCCCAGCTCATCCCCTGACTTCAGTCAGTACTACAGTGTTATTCAGGAGCTCCAGTGTCAGGTACATTCAAGTTCATTCTTTGGAAATTAAATCAATGTTGCACTGACTAAAAGATAAATATGAATTCACTGCCTGGTATGTTTTTTAGATCGCTGCAGCCACTGTGGAGAATGCAGGGATTGTTCTGCAGATAGACAATGCCCGACTGGCTATAGATGACTTCAGAAATAAGTAAGTGTCATGAATATTATGGAGAAAAAAATGAAAGAAGGGATGAATAAGAAGATCAGATAAGAGGAGTACACCTAAATCTTCAGAAAGGTGTACAAGGTACACAAGTCTAATGATTTGTTTCCTGGACTGTGTAGACCTTAATGTCATTTCCTTGCTGTCTCTCAAGGTATGAGATGGAGGTCAGGCTGAGGAACAATGTTGAGGCCGATGCGAACGGTCTGCGCAGAGTCCTGGAAGGGCTGAACATGGAGAGGTGTGACCTGGAGATGCAAGTTCAAGGCCTCCAGGATGAACTGCAGCAAATGAGGAGTAACCATGAAGAGGTAATGTAATAGAATGGAACTCAAGATGATGGGGTTATGTTTGAAACCATTAATATTTCTGTATTTGTGCGGTGCAAGAATATTTTTTGCCAGCCTGATGTAAAAGAAAATGTCTCATCCTACATTTGAATCATATTTCTTGGATACTGGGGTTAGCCCAAATGTAGGCCTGGCGTTTTGAATTGGCAGATACAAATTCTAATACATCCTCATATATAGTAATCACTCCACAAATTATTCACTTAAAAAATACATTGACGTGCAACATGAAATTGAAGCTACTTCCACCTACATAATAAAGAAATATTCTTCTGCGCAGCTTGATATATAGCCCCCATAATGGGACATTGCTGCTCCTCCTGATCCTCATCTTCATCTTGTGCCCTTGCAGGAGGTGAACTCTCTCCGCGCTCAGCTGGGCGCCAGAGTCAACGTGGAAGTGAACGCTGCTCCATCTGCAGATTTGAACGGAGCCTTGTCTGAGATCCGAGAGCAATATGAAAACATGATGGAGAGGAACATGAGGGAGGTTGAGAGCATGTTCCTTCAAAGGGTAAACGCATCCCTTTCATTCTACTATTTCAACAGCTCATATCAGATAACGATGAATGTTCTCTAAAACAGTTAAACTCAACGTTCATCGTATGTCCTACAATCTAACGTGGTACCTGAGGCAGAATAAGATATGGTGACTTATCTACTGTATGTTTACTACACGAGTACAGGTATAAGAAGCAGAGTTGGAATCAGCAACTCTATGGAAACCCAACATTTACTATTAAGATTAAATAAAAGGTGTGGTATTTGTGTGGCCACATTTCTAAATATATAAGTCACCTAACTCACAGTGCAACTACTGTATGTCAGATATTATTCCATACGTCTCTTTTCTATTTGTATGTTCTTGCAGAGTGAGGAACTGAATCAGCAGGTGGCGTCCGGTTCTGAGCAGCTGGTGTCAGTGCAAAGTGAGGTCACCGAGTTGAAGCGCTGTGCGCAGAGCCTGGAGATTGAGCTTCAGAGCCAGCTGAGCATGGTATGTGTTAGCACTCATATTCCTCCATTATTGTGCGGTATCACTGTTTATGTCTATGCAAAGAACACTGGATAACTACACACATTGGTTTGGAATAAGAAGCATATACAGTATTATTATGGCATACAGATATACACTGCATTATATAAAATCCCCTTGAAGCCTACATGTACTCTCAGTTGTATACACATATTTACTGCTTAACACACAGACTCTGCTACTCTCCATGAATCATATATATTTATCATCTACTATTTCCCTTTCTCCAACATTGCCTATACTGCTGTATTTAGTAATCAGTACAGGACTGTGCTACTGTGTTAAATAAGGATTTCCACCAATTGCACAATCTCTTATTGCCAGTATGTTCCTCTCTTGCAGAAATCAGCCCTGGAAGGCAGCTTGGCAGAGACACAGGCCGGTTATAGCTCCCAGCTCAGCCAGTTACAGGGCATGATCAACAACGTGGAAGGGCAGCTGGGCCAGATCCGATCTGATCTGGAGAACCAGAACTATGAGTACAGAGTTCTCATGGACCAGAAGACACATCTGGAGATGGAGATTGCCACATACAAACGCCTGCTGGATGGACAGGACATGCAGTATGTAACACAGTGTCCCATAGACCTTAATTATGGAATGAATTAGACATTGGTGGACTGGGCTTATTTCACCATGAAAGTGCATGGGGAAATATATATATATGAAAGGATATTCCAAAAACAGAATCACACACACATACACACATACACACATACACACATACATACACACACACACACATACATACATACACACTAGGGGTTAAAATGCATTCCAGTATCAGTATCTATGTAATCCCGAGAGTATTACAGTTATTACATGAGGCCACTTGGTCCATACTGGGAAAGCATGACTCACATCATGAAATAAGTTTTTAAAATTACCTTGTTAAGTGCCTACATCTTTAAACTAATATAATGAACATAAGCTTATTAATACAAAAGTATATATAGGTTTTGCTTTGCTTTTGATAATAAATAACCACTCGAAGGTATTAAAGCACTCAGGAAAACTCATTAGTATTAATAACAGTATGATTGCAATTGCTTTATTTTTCAAGCTCATGTGCTTACAACCAACCGTGACTATATAAACTTGTGTTTTTCTATACAGCATTCCCCAGTGCCATTCCTCAGGAGGCAGCCATGGTAAGTGCAAAGAGATATTAGATATAAAACCATCACAGAAATTTTCAAATCACTATATGAAACTCAAAACTGTTCTATATGAGATACTTCCAAACGGGACAAAAAGGGGGAAAAGAGAACAATGCAAAAACAGTCGTATTTAAAAGTTGCCCAATGATTTATGTGAAACATATTCAGATGAGCTTTTTTGCATTCATAGACAAGATAAAAACATCTATTCTGTACATAACTCTCAACTGAATAAAAAGGAGTGACAAGGAAAGGAATTGAGCAAAAATATAAATATAGACGTGTAAAGGTCAGAAGAAATATGGAACTGCCATGAACAAATATCCACATTTACCAAATAAAAATTCTCAATACTTTCAGATTGATCTTTTTTATTCTGCACCAGTATTACACTAGTTTTGCCCCATAGCTATTTTAATCTTTAAATCCTTTACTGTTTTAGGAAAATCTCTGAGTAGCATCATTTCATGCTGAGCACGTCCCTATCGTGTTAGAAAGAAGATCATTTCATTGGACTAAATATGAACCAAGTACCTGAGAATTTTTTTCTTTTGGAATTATAGGCAATTCTCACCTTGGAGATAAGGTTTTTATTCTTGAACGATAAATCTTTTATTATTAACTATCTACAAATTGTGATTTCAACAGATTTTGTATGGGGTCTTGGGCCTTATTCAATGTCTGAAGAATGTACAATGCATTGATTTGGGAACTGATGGGAAACTTTTTGCTCTTAAACATTCTGCAAGCTGGTTTCACAGAAATGGATTTTGGTAAAAAAAAAACATGAAAAAATGTTCTGCTACAATGAGCATATACTATATTTCCCACATGCTAACACAAAGCACATTGTGATTTGAATGCAGTATGTCTTTCCTTTCCAGGATCTCACCACAGCAATTCAGCTCATCAATCCACAGAACATGGCCAGAAAGCCAGCTGTTAGACAAATCTGATACTTCTGGGGGAGATATCAAGGCGTAAAACTACAGAGAAGAAACGGCGAACGGAGAACGGAATTCTTTGCCGAACGCTCCAGAAGTTAATGATTCATTAGTGTCTGTGTTTGAGAAGTCCAAGCTAACCTGTCTTTCTGATCCTTAGCATATGTTCTGTAGGAAAGTAGACCTGTAGGTGATATGGGGCACAGAGAATGGTTTGGGTTTTTAAGCTCAGGTGTATCTCACCTTTTGGGCTGCAGTTTCCCAGCTTGTAAAGGTTTCAGCATTTCCTGTAATGATGCTCCTCGTGCTTTTTAAGGATTGGATTTAAATCTTGCAACATTGTGACTCCTTACAGATATAAGCAAACCAATACAGGAAATATGCTTAATATGAGTAGGGCCATTAGGATAAAGCCACAGAGAGAACGAGGTGAATAGTGACAATGTTGACAATGTTACCCACTGGGGGATATATTCTTCCAAAATAAACACCAAGAATGGGTGTTGTTTACAATACCCGTAGTCTTAATATATCACGTACTACTGATACATGCCCCTGCTATTGGTTACAATGCAGTTGGGCTGTGCCCACAAGCTATCACCTTTCCTATTTTGTGACGTTGTACATACAGTATTTTCCTTCACATGTAATGCATCTTTTTACTCATTCCTTCAATAAAACTTTTGTTTGTCTCATTGCAAAATACTATACGGTCTAATGTGTTTCTTAGTGTTATGCTGTCACGTACGTACAGCACACCTGTGAGCACATGACTGCATACAGGACAAAGGTTAATACACAGCTCACAAGCTTTCTCACTTTTCACCTTTGCAAAGGTCCGTCAAATGAACAATATCTCAACTCAATCTGTCCCAATATACCACATGTCACGAACAGCACACAAGTGAGCACGAGACTTAGATATGCAACCCAGGTTAATACACTCGGTTACTCTAGCCAACACATCTTTCTCCTCTGCACAGGTAACATCAATGATTTAATATTAACCCCTTACTGAATGGCAATCATATCTAAATGCTTCCACCACCCAAGAAATGCAAAGATATTTAATTAATAGATCTTCCAGGGTCTCAGGTCCTTGTTTATTATTGAAAAAAAACTAGACACTTAACACACAAAAATCTGCAGCAAAATATGTCCAAAAATGTAAATACTCTCTCCAGAGCGTACAGAAGTTCATTCAGAGCCCAAAGCATCACTTATTAAATGTTTTAATATATATAAAAGTTAAGTGCTTAGATTACAGAAAAAGGATTACAAGGACAAACAATCACAGTAAATGCAGGACAGGTTCTTAAAATAACAGGATAAAACATAAAACAGAAATCGCTATACGGTACATTACCATATGTCATAGGTTTTCTCCCAGAGAGGTCACTGGCATACTAAGAATGAAAAATCACGTGTTTAGTCCAAAACACACCTCTGTTGAAATCTGATTTGCATAATCCCTTCCAAAGGTTTATGTACCATTGTTCCCCGTTGAAACAACATAAGTCCACCCCTGTCGAAAATCAGCTGCGAGATTGACAGTTTTATGACAGAGTAAAAAAACTCCTACCAAATTACGTTTAAATTTGCCTCTGTATATAACCGCACTCATAACTTCCCTCCTCAAATACTCTGACACATGTGAGCCACATCAATAAATTCAGCCGCTCATGATGGACGCAAGAAGAGTAAGTATGACCACCTAAATTTGAGTGACAAATGGATATCTGCCCTTAGCACCTCTTACCCGTGCAGTGTGTAGTCTCATTACATGCCACTCTGTGCTCCAAACACACACATGTAACTCATAGTATGTACAGGAGATGACGCCTGTGACGGTAGTGCTAGCTGGCATCACAAAACTGGGAGGAAGCCCAGTATAGTTTAAATTGGATTATGTGCTAATTTCTAAGATAGCAGACTTTAATGTAATTTCCATGGGTACATTTGTATGGATTGTTTGTCTGTGATTTAATCAGCCGAGGTTCCTGCAAAGAATGTGGGTTGAAACAAAGGCTGGGAGCATGGAGGTGTTACAGACATTTGGTGAGTGAGAAAGAGTGAACAATCAGGGATGGGGATGGGCTCTTAGCCCGTCCTCTGGCTTTTTTGATACCAATCTAATCCATGCTCTGATTGTCCAGCAGCCCCTACCATGTAACGGATAGCCACAGAGGGCTATGTAAGAGGTGCTGCTGATAAGAAAATCAGATCTACCTTCAGGGAGCATCTGAGAGACACTCTGGGAAGGAGTGTGGATATTCCCTCAGAGGACCATCTGAGAGACTGAGAGACACTCTGGGAAGGAGTGTGGAGATTCCCTCAGAGGACCATCTGAGAGACTGAAGAGACACTCTGGGAAGTAGTGTGGAGATTCCCTCAGGACCATCTGAGAGACTGAGAGACATTCTGTAAAGGAGTTTGGATCTTTACAGTGACCAGCTGGAGATACATGTCAGGGGCTCTGCTGTGTGATCAGCCCTCTGATATCCTGGATGAGAAGCAGACCGGGCAAGCCTTCTTGAAACAGCCCCGGCACCTAGCGAGGCTAGAGTCTACTCCCCAGGCCCCCAGTTGGTACTGTATCTTGTTATGAACATCTTTGCTTTGTCTGCTGGCGTGCCAGAATAAACCACATTTTATTCAACAACATTGTCCTGTTTGGTGCTAGTGATCCTGGTGTAAAAGAACTGGTCTCCCATGACAATGACACATGAAATTCTCATTTTTAATAAAGTCCTTCAATGAAAGCATACCCTGTGTGTCACCTCTGTCTGGCATCCACCAGTAATTATTCACAAACGTTTAGATTTCTTTGAGCATGACAGCATCATCTCTGGTTAGCGTTTATGACCTTCTACACACCACATATGTCACCTTGAGTGGGCCATGCGTGACAGGCCCCCCCAATGAAATTCTCTTTGAAGCCCCGCACAGACCCAGGAAAAGTCTTCACCTGTCATAAACCCAATATATTGTATTATTAAACCCAACCCGTACCTTCGTTAACCCTTGAAGCACCCGAAGGATAAAAAAAACATAATATTTCATGATATTATCATAAGAGGAGGTGTGTGTGTGTGTGTGTGTGTGTGTGTGTGTGTGTTGGCACACACACACACACACACACACACACACACACACACACACACACACACACACACACACACACACACACACGTCTGGAGGTGCAATGGCCAGTGGTCGACAAATCACCAAAAAAATCTACTCGCCAAACAAAAAAATCTACTCGCCACCTAGTACCACACGTGTGCTGCTTGGGCCAATAGGAGCTCGCCACGATGTTAAATCCACTCGCCCGGGGCGAGCAAATGTCTAGGTTTGTCGAACACTGGCAATGGCCACGTTTTTTTATTCAGATACAGTAAAAGGGGAGGTGGTAGCCCTGCCACAGCGCTCCACCCACAGGTAAAGCCGATGACGCTTACATCATGTAACGCCAGCTAAGGGCCAATGACGTTTACATCATGGTCCGTTACCCGGACCGTCCCAAGTCCCAGCCGTTCAGCTGACCCCACGTCAGTTGCTAGATGGGCCCCAAATACTCAAAGTCCACTCGGCCACCATGCATTACCGTAACTGAGCCATGTCTGGCAGAGTTTACCCTCACACCCCAAACAGCCGCCCACGACAGAGGCAATATAACCACAAATATAAATTAATTCAATACAAGTATAACTCCCACAAAACAGAATTTAACCAAAAGGGGAGGGTGGGGGGGGAGGGGGGCGCGGGAAAACGCAGAGAGGGGCGCGGAATGATGTCCCGCCCCTCACTGCTGCATTTACCGCCTCCAGCCGGCTCCTCTCCGCACCGGGTGTCGCTGTTGACCAAGAGGGGAGGGACGGGACAGGAGGGAAAGGTTGGGGTTGGGGGTGAGCCTTTGCCTTGCGGATATGTCGCACTTTGCCCAAGGCTCCATGCTTTCTGTACGGTTGCACATGCTTCATTTTGCAAACTCATGTGCTTAAAACCAACCGTGACTATATCAACTTTTATTTTTCTGTACAGCATTCCCCAGTGCCATTCCTCAGGAGGCAGCCATGGTAAGTGCAAAGAGATGTTAGCTATAAAACCATCACAGAAATGTTCAAACCACTATTTGAAAGCAACAACTAAAAACTGTTCTATACTGTAATAGATACTTCCAAACGGAACAAAAAGAGGGAAAAGAGAACATTGCAATAACAGTCGTATGTTAAAGTTGCCCAATGATTTATGTGAAACATATTCAGATGAGCTTTTTTGCATTCATACACAAGATAAAACCATCTATTCTGTACATAAATCTCAACTGAATAAAAAGGAGCGACAATGAAAGGAATTGAGCTACAATATAAATTATTAGACGCACACAAAGTATGTATCAAGGAAAAGCTGGTGGTGCCAAAGGGAGACCGAGGAGGACCCTATTTCCTCCCAAATAATCTAAAGATTCCCAGCACTCGAATAGAGAAGAAAAGAGTAAATGGATCAGCCAAAGGAAAATGTTAATGATACACGTATGATGCACACAATGGTTAACCAAGGACCGAAAAGAGCACTATGTACTAGGGAAGGGAAAAAGACAGGGAAGGGGGGGAGAGACATGGGGGGGGGGGGGGGGGGAAACGGAGGGGGGGGGGGAGACCAGGGCAGGGGGGGCAACGTTTCGGGGTATGGAAACCCCTTCTTCAGGCCCGTTCCCAGGAAGACCGTAGTCACCTGGTACTTCCCTCAACCCTGTGACTGAATCCCTGACATGCACAGTAACAGACTATCACTGAATATCTGTGCTGAATGTGGTTGGGCTGTGAGACAAAAGACTAAATCTAGATGGTAATAAACAACTATGTTGAAGCTATGTGCGTAGCAGGGGAACTAGCTGGCAAAGGAGGGCTCTAAAGGGTTAATGACCCACGGATGCAAACCTATAGGAGAGATACATAATCAAAGCCATTGAAACACAAAAGGGAATAAACAACATCACTGGCCCCTCTGTCAGGAAAAAACACATACTTTGAGTCCAGCAAGTGGAGGGAGCCACGGGACTGTCCTAAAGCGTGTAGCCATGTAGCCGCAAGTACCTCGTAGTGCAGTCAGTCCAGCATTGAAAGAGGAGCGGCGCCTGCGTTCCTTAAGGCAGCGTGGCCCAATGACCTTACTCCTAGCAGGGCAGGATCGCGTCTCCCAGTGTTCAGACTGACAGCACCGCGAGGTGAAGTCCGCGCATGCGCACAAACGCAAAGTCAGAGCCGTCCGATCCAGGAGGCGAAGCTGACCTTATACAGCGTCAGAGGAGATTTTTCAGCCGCAGGAAGAAAGTAATTGCAATTATTTTAGTGCGTGAATATCTAGGTTGTACAATTATCAAAGGTAATTGCACCAGGACTGATCCACAGGGAACACTTTGTAAGGACTCCTAAGAATGATGCAGTATACTATATTTCCCACATGATAGCACAAGGCACATAGTGATTTGAATGCAGTATGTCTTTCCTTTCCAGGATCTCAACACAGCAATTCAGGTCACCAATCCACAGAACATGGCCAGAAAGCCAGCTGTTAGACACATCTGATACTTCGGGGGGAGAAATCAAGGCGTAAAACTACAGAGAAGAAACGGCGATGGAGAACGGAATTCTTTACCGAACTCTCCAGAAGTTAATGATTCATTAATGTCTGTGTTTGAGAAGTCCAAGCTAACCTGTCTTTCTGATCCTTAGCATATGTTCTGTAGGAAAGTAGACCTGTAGGTGATATGGGGCACAGAGAATGGTTTGGGGTTTTAAGCTCAGGTGTATCTCACCTTTTGGGCTGCAGTTTTCCAGCTTGTAAAGGTTTCAGCATTTCCTGTAATGATGCTCCTCGTGCTTTTTAAAGGATTGCATTTAAATCTTGCAACATTGTGACTCCTTACAGATATAAGCAAACAAATACAGGAAATATGCTTAATATGAGTAGGGCCATTAGGATAAAGCCACAGAGAGAACGAGGTGAATAGTGACAATGTTACCCACTGGGGGATATATTCTTCCAAAATAAACACCAAGAATGGGTGTTGGTAACTATAACAGAAGCCTTAATATATCACGTACTACTGATACATGCCACTGCTATTGGATACAATGCAGATGGGCTGTGCCCACAAGCTATCACCTTTCCTATTTTGTGACTTTGTACATACAGTATTTCACCTCGCATGTAATGCATCTTTATACTCATTCCTTCAATAAAACTTTTGTTTGTCTCATTGCAAAATACTATACGGTCTAATGTGTTTAGTGCTATGCTAACTCTCACATACGTACGGCACACCTGTGAGCACGTGACCTGCATACAGGACAAGGTTTAATACAGAGCTCGCAAGCTGTCTCACTTCTCAGCTTTGCAAAGGTCTGTCAAATGAACAATATCTCAACTCAATCTGTCCCAATATACCACCTGCTACGAACAGATATGCAACCCGGGTTAATACACACAGTTACTCTAGCCAACACACCTTTCGCCTCTGAACAGGTAATGTCAATGATTTAATATTAACCCATTACTGAATTGCAATCATATCTAAATGCTTCCACCACCCAAGAAATGCAAAGATATTTAATTAATAGATCTTCCAGGGTCTCAGGTCCTTGTTTATTATTGAAAAAACAAGACACTTAACACACAAACATCTGCAGCAAAATATGTCCAAAAATGTAAATACTCTCTCCAGAGCGTACAGAAGTTCATTCAGAGCCCAAAGCATCACTTATTAAATGTTTTAATCTATATAAAAGTAAAGTGCTTAGATTACAGAAAAAGGATTACAAGGACATACAATCACAGTAAATGCAGGACAAGTTCTTAAAATAATAGGATAAAACATAAAACAGAAATCGCTATACAGTACATTACCATATGTCATAGGTTTTCTCCCAGAGAGGTCACTGGCATACTAAGAATGAAAAATCACATGTTTAGTCCAAAACACACCTCTGTTGAAATCTGATTTGCATAATCCCTTGCTAAGGTTTATGTACTATTGTTCCCCCATTGAAACAACATATTCCCACCCCTGTCGCAAATCAGCTGCGAGATTGACAGTTTTATGACAGAGTAAAAAAACTCCTACCAAATGGCGTTTAAATTTGCCTCGGTATATAACCGTACTCATAACTTCCCTCCTCTAATACCCTGACACATGTGAGCCACATCAATAAATTCAGGCGCTCATGATGGACGCAACAAGACTTAGTATGACTGCCTAAATTTCAGTGACAAATGGATATCTGCCCTTAGCACCTCTTACCCATGCAGTGTGTAGTCGTATTACATGCCACTCTGTGCTCCGAACACACACATGTAACTCCAGCCAAGGTTCCTGCAAAGAATGTGGGTTGAAAGACTGGGAGCGTGGATGTGTTACAGACATTTGGTGAGTGAGAAAGAGTGAACAATCAGGGATGGGGATGGGCTCTAAGCACGCTCTCTGGCTGTTGTGGTACCAATCTAATCCATGCTCTGATTGTCCAGCAGCCCCTCCCATGTAACGGATAGCCACAGGGGGCTATATAAGGGGTGCTGCTGATCAGAGAATCAGCTCTACCTTCAGAGAGCATCTTAGAGACTGAGAGACACTCTAGGAGGGAGTGTGGAGCTTCCCTCAGAGGACCATCTGAGAGACTGAGAGACACTCTGGGAAGGAGTATGGAGATTCCCTCAGAGTGCTATCTGAGAGACTGAGAGACACTCTGGGAAGGAGTGTGGAGATTCCCTCAGAGGACCATCTGAGAGACTGAGAGACACTATGGGAAGGAGTATGGAGATTCCCTCAGAGGACTATCTGAGAGACAGAAAGACTGAGAGACATTCTGTAAAAGAGTTTGGATCTTTACAGTGACCAGCTGGAGATACATGTCAGGGGCTCTGCTGTGTGATCAGCCCTCTGATATCCTGGACGAGAAGCGGACAGGGCAAGTCTTCTTCAAACAGCCCCTGCGACTAGCGAGGCTAGAGTCTACTCCTCAGGCCCCTAGTTGGTATAGTATCTTGTTTTGAACATCTTTTTTCTGTCTGCTGGTGTGCCAGAATAAACCCCATTTTACTCAACAACTTTGTCCTGTCTGGTGCTAGTGGTTTCGTTGTAAAAGAACTGGTCTCCCGTGATAACGTCACATGATATTCTCATTTTTAATAAAGTCCTTCAATGAAAGCATACCCTTTGTGACACCTCTCTCTGGCATCCACCAGTAATTATTCACAAACGTTTAGATTTCTTTGACCATGACAGCATCATCTCTGGTTAGCGTTTATGACCTTCTACACACTATATATGTCACCTTGAGTGGGCCATGCGTGACAGGCCCCCCCAATGAAATACTTTTTGGAGCCCCGCACAGACCCAGGAAAAGTCTTCATCTGTCATCCAAGTGGTATTTGGCTTTGTACCATGCATCCCCCGTCTCCCACCCACATTGTCATCAGAATCGTCCGTTCTCAAGAAACACATGACTTCCAAACACATTAATAAACATCCTTTGAATTAAATAATTAAGTGCATTATGCCGGTGTTTATTCACAGCGCGTGTTTTACTTCTTCTTTGATGTAGATATGCACTTTTGTACAATTATGAGGTAAATTATTCCCTCTGTTGTGCATCATTGTAACAAAATGTTAAACTGTTGTGTCCCTTAGCTGCCCAGATTGTCTTTGATTTCTGAAAAATCTTCCAAATTGTCTAGACTTGGAAAAAGTGTAATGTCGATATAATTCAACAACCCCTCCCACCTATACTTTCTATAAAAGGAGACCTTTGGATAGGGAGCACTTATACTTCACTTGCTGATCAAGCTGCAGTGCCCTTCCATTTGGATCCACCTTTAGCATCACTATGAGCCACTGCAAACCCCATAAATCCCATCATGGTGGCTCCCACATGTCCCATCATGGAGGATCCCATCATAACGGAGGTAAAGGAATTCCAGCTCCCACCACTCTTTTCGGTCATGGATGTGGCTATGGAGTGACATGGTGGCTCTAGTCTGGAAGCCACTTTGAGCATCTTTGGGGGTAAACGTTGGTTCTAAGAATGATGGCCTGTTCGGCATCAAGGAGAGGAAACCATGCACACTTCTGAATGACCGACTTTCATCTACCTGGAGAGAGTGGTGAACTCATGGAGCAGGAAATGCCCAGCTGGGAGAACAGATCTGTGAGTGGTATGCAACAATGCCCCCAGACATCATCCCCTGACTTCATCAGTACTACAGTGTTATTCAGGAGCCTCCAGTGAAGGTACATTAAGTTCATGTTTTTGAAATTTATTAACAATTGTTGCGCACTGACTAAAGATGAATTGAATTCACTGCCGGTATGTTTTTTAGATCGCTGCAGCACTGGGACTGGGCCTCTTTCAACAACCATGAAAGTGGCAATTGGGTAGTATATAGAAAGTTTCCAAAAACCCACACCCATATACAGTACATAACACTCAGGGTTATAATGCATTCAATCTCAGTATCTAATGTAATCCTAGAGTATTAAATCATGAAATACGGTTTCCAAATACCTTGTGTGCTTTCTTTAAACTAATATATAACATAAGCTATTACTACCAAAAGTATATAGGTTTTGCTTTGCTTTTGGTAATAAATAACATTCGAAGGTATAACATCCCTCAGGGAAAACTCTTAATATTATAACAGTATGATGCAGTTGCTTAATTTTCAAAGCTCATGTGCTTAAACCAACCTTACATAAACTTGTGTTTTCTATACAGCTCCCCTGCCATTCCTCAGAGGCAGCCATGGTAAGTGCAAAGAGATATTAGCTATAAAACCATCACAGAAATGTTCAAACACTACTGAAACACAACTCAAAACTGTTCTATATGAGATACTCCAAACGGGACAAAAAGAGGGACAAGAGGAACATTGCAAAACCGTCGTATGTTAAAGTTGCCCAATGATTTATGTGAAACATATTCAGATAAGGTTTTTTTAATTCATAGACAAAATAAAAACATCTATTCTGTGCATAAATCTCAACTGAATAAAAAGGAGTGACAAGGAAAGGAATTGAGCTACAATATAAATATAGATGTGTAAATGTAAGAAGAAATATGGAACTGCCATGCACAAAGAACCACATTTACCAAATAAAAATTCTCAATACTTTCAGATTGAGCTTTTTTATTCTGCACCAGTATTACACTCGTTTCCCCCATAGCTATTTTAATACACAAACCCTTTAGTGTCTTAGGAATATCTCTCAGTAGCATCGTTTCATGCTGAGCACATCCCTATCGTGTTAGAAAGAAGATCATTTCATTGGACTAAATACGTATTAAGGGGGCTATGCACAAAGCAGTGATAAGTGTTTTTAAGTGAGATAAATGCTTTATGGCGCAATTTTTTTAGCAATGACTGTGTTTTGATGATAAAAAGCCTTTTAAGCGCGATACTGCATTGTTATCGTTGCTTTGTGAATCGCGCTGTACGTAATATTGCACCATAAAGGCATTTATCTCACTTAAAAACACTTAGCACTGCTTTGTGCATAACCCCCTATGTACCTGAGTTTTTGTCTTTGGGAATTATAGACAATTCTCAGCTTAGAGATAACGTTTTTATTCTTGAATAATAAACCTTTTATTGTATTCACTATCTACAAATTGTGATTTCGACAGATTGACTATTTTGCTTCTCCATGGCAGGAAAGTCTCTGAACCCAATTAATTTGAATGGAATTCAGGGGCTTCTGTGCCATGGGTAAGAGACTTCACCCATATTGGATGGGGTCTTTGGGCCTTATTCAATGTCTGAAGAATCTACAATGCTTTGATTTGGGAACTGATGTTCGATCTTTGGAGGAGTCATTGTGATTAGGTTTCATTTATCATAAGCAGCTGTGGGGGAAAAATCCTCATTATTAAAATACAAAACTCAAGAAATGTGAGTTATTTCTGTGTTGCATCATAGCATGAATCAAACATACATAGATGTACAGATGTGTAAAGTTTGCAAATTGGTGTTTTTTCCGAGAATCAGTCAGTGCCTTCATAGCAGACTCAAAATTCACCCAGCATATCAATTAATGCTAACTCTCATCCAGAGCCTGAAATATGGGAGTTACTGGATAGGAGAGGAGAAAATGCTTGACCAATCACTTTAGCAAAACTGCAAACTGATGTTGAAAATGTGTAATTTCTGAGAAACTTTTAGCCCTTAAAAATTCTGCAAACTGGTTTGCCAAAAATAGATTTTGGTCTCAAAAACATGAAAAAGTTTTCTGCTAAAATAAGCATATTTTATATTTATTTATCTCTGATAAAATTCCAAATCACACCAGGATTTAAGCGCGGATAAAGTAATTACATTTATTTTGGTGCGTAAATATTTGGGTTATACACTTATCAAAGGTAATTGCACCAGGACTGATCCACAGGGAACACTTTGTAAGGATTCCTAAGAATGGTGTTGTATACAATATTTCCCACATGCTAACAGAAAGTACATTGTGATTTGAATGCAGTATATCTTTCCTTTCCAGGATCTCACCACAGCAACTCCGCTCATCAGAGCACAGATCATGGCCAGAAAGCCAGCTGTTAAACAAATCTGATACTTCGGGGCGAGAAATCAAGGCGTAAAACTACAGAGAAGAAACGGCGATGGAGAAGGGAATTCTTTGCCGAACTCTCCAGAAGTTAATGATTCATTATTGTCTGTGTTTGAGAAGTCCAAGCTAACCTGTCTTTCTGATCCTTAGCATATGTTCTGTAGGAAAGTAGACCTGTAGGTGATATGGGGCACAGAGAATGGTTTGGGGTTTTAAGCTCAGGTGTATCTCACCTTTTGGTCTGCAGTTTCCCAGCTTGTAAAGGTTTCAGCATTTCCTGTAATGATGCTCCTCGTGCTTTTAACGGATTGCATTTAAATCTTGCAACATTGTGACTCCTTACAGATGTAAGCAAACCAATACAGGAAATATGCTTAATATGAGTAGGGCCATTAGGATAAAGCCACGGAGAGAACGAGGTGAATAGTGACAATGTTACCCACTGGGGGATATATTCTTCCAAAATAAACACCAAGAATGGGTGTTATTTACTATAACCGTAGTCTTAATATATCACGTACTACTGATACATGCCACTGCTATTGGTTACAATGCAGTTGGGCTGTGCCCACAAGCTATCACCTTTCCTATTTTGTGACGTGGTAGACTGGGCCTCTTTCAACAACATGAAAGTGGCATTGGGTAGTTATATAGAAAGTTATCCAAAAACCCAACCCATCATACAGTACATAAACACTCAGGTGTTATAGCATTCAAATTCAGTATCTAATGTAATCCTAGAGTATTAAATCATGAAATACGTTTTCCAAATTACCTTGTTAGTGCTTTCTTTAAACTAATATATAACATAAGCTTATTACTACAAAAGTATATAGATGTTTTGCTTTGCTTTTGGTAATAAATAACACTCGAAGTATATAATCCACTCAGGAAAACGTTTAATATTTCACAGTATGATAGCATTGCTTAATTTTTCAAAGCTCGTGCTTACAACCAACCTTACAATAAACTTGTGTTTTTCTATACAGCTCCCCTTGCCATTCCTCAGAGGCAGCCATGGTAAGTGCAAAGAGATATTAGCTATAAAACCATCACAGAAATGTTCAAATCACTACTTGAAACCACTCAAAACTGTTCTATATGAGATACTTCCAAACGGGACAAAAAGAGGGGAAAGAGAACATTGCAAAACGTCGTATTGTTAAGTTGCCCAATTTTATGTGAAACATATTCGATAAGGTTTTTATTCAATAGACAAAATAAAACATCTATTCTGTCAATAATCTCAACTGAATAAAAAGGAGTGACAAGGAAGGAATTGAGCTACAATATAAATATAGATGTGTAAAGTAGAAGAAATATGGAACGTGCCATGACCAAGAAACCACATTTAAACCAAATAAATTCTCAAACTTTCAGATGAGCTTTTTTATTCTGCACCAGTTTACACCGTTTCCCCCATAGCACTATTTTTAATACACAAACCCTTTAGTGTCTAGGAATAATCTCTCAGTAGCATCGTTCATGCTGAGCACACTCCCTATCGTTTAAAGAAGAATCATTTCATTGGACTAAATACGTATTAGGGGGCTATGCACAAAAGCATAATAAGTTTTTTTAGTGAGATAAATGCTTTATTGGCGCATTTTTTTAGCAATGACTGTGTTTTGATGATAAAAAAGCCTTTTAAGGCGCGATACTGCATTGTTATCGTTTTGCTTTGTGAATCGCGCTGCACGTAATATTGCACCATAAAGGCATTTATCTCACTTAAAAACACTTACACTGCTTTGTCATAACCCCCTATGTACCTGAGTTTTTTCTTTGGGAATTATAGACAATTCTCAGCTTAGAGATAACGTTTTTTATTCTTGAATAATAAACCTTTTATTTATTACTATCTACAAATTGTGATTTCACAGATTGACTATTTTGCTTCTCCATGGCAGGAAATCTCTGAACCCAATTAATTTGAATGGAATTCAGGGGCTTCTGTGCCATGGGTAAGAGACTTCACACCCATATTGGATGGGGTCTTTGGGCCTTATTCATGGTCTGAAGAATCTACAATGCTTTGATTTGGGAACTGATGTTCGTCTTTGGAGAGTCATTGTGATTAGGTTTTCATTTATCATAAGCGCTGTGGGGAAAAAATCCTCATTATTAAAATAAAACTCAAGAAATGTGAGTTATTTCTGTCTGTTGCATCATAGCATGTCAAACATACATAGATGTACAATGTTAAAGTTTGCAAATTGGTTTTTTTTTTTTCCGAGAATCATTCAGTGCCTTCATAGCAGACTCAAAATTCACCCCACTCAATTAATGCTACACTCTCATCCAGAGCCTGAAATGGGAGTTACTGGATAGGAGAGGAAAAATGCTTGACCAATCACTTTAGCAAAACTGCAACTGTGTTGAAAATGTGTAATTTTCTGAGAAACTTTTAGCCCTTAAAAATTCTGCAAACTGGTTTGCCAAAAATAGATTTTGGTCTCAAAACATGAAAAAGTTTTCTGCTAAAATAAGCATATTTTATATTTTATTTATCTCTGATAATTCCAAATCACACCAGGATTTAAGCGCGGATAAGTAATTACATTTATTTTGGTGCGTAAATTTGGGTTTACTACACTTATCAAGGTAATTGCCCAGGACTGATCCACAGGGAACACTTTGTAAGGATTCCTAAAATGGTTTGTATACAATATTTCCCACATTGCTAACAGAAAGTACATTGTGATTTGATGCAGTATATCTTTCCTTTCCAGGATCTCACCACAGCAACCCGGCTCATCAGAGCACAGCTCATGGCAGAAAGCCAGCTGTTAAAACAAATCTGATACTTCGGGGGAGAAATCAAGGCGTACAACTCAGAGAAGAAACGGCGATGGAGACGGGAATTCTTTGCCGAACTCTCCAGAAGTTAAGATTCATTATTGTCTGTGTTTGAGAAGTCCAAGCTAACCTGTCTTTCTGATCCTTAGCATATTTCTGTAGGAAAGTAGACCTGTAGGTGATAGTGGGGCACAGAGAATGGTTTGGGTTTTAAGCTCAGTGGTATCTCACCTTTGGTCTCAGTTTCCAGCTTGTAAAGGTTTCAGCATTTCCTGTAATGATGCTCCTCGTGCTTTTACGGATTGCATTTAAATCTTGCAACTTGTGACTCCTTACAGATTAAGCAAACCAATACAGGAATATGCTTAATATGAGTAGGGCCATTAGGATAAAGCCACGGAGAGAACGAGGTGAATAGTGCAATGTTACCCACTGGGGATATATTCTTCCAAAATAAACACCAGAATGGTGTTTTTTACTATACACCGTACTTAATATATCACTTACTACTGATACATGCCACTGCTATTGGTTACAATGCATTTNNNTGGGCTGTGCCCACAAGCTATCACCTTTCCTATTTTGTGACGTGGTATATACAGTATTTCACCTTATATCTAATGCATTTTTTTTCTCATTCATTCAATAAAACTTGTGTTTGTCTCATTGCAAAATACTATACTGCCTAATGTGTTTCTTAGTGTTACTATAAACTGGTTGCAACTATTCACTAATTCCTATGAAAAACAACCCAATATCACAACCCATACAATATCAAAAAGAATTAGAATAATATAATTTTTTAAACCACATTTTATTGAACGTGTCCCATTTGTATACATATATAAATTCTTTAACATAAGAAGACAAAGCAGCGCTAAAAACAAACAATTGTAAGCACAATATATACTATAAACAATCAGATACCACTTGATTCAAAGTTCAATCCTGCAGAAAACGAATCCAGTGGAACTGTCCTATAAATGAGGCAAAGAATGTGTCCCAAAGCCAGACAAGATATATAAATTCTTCGTGTTATGTATTAGTAGTATTAGAAGTACATTTACATCACGTTTGAAGGGACATCCTTCATTGTTGATTATACATCAAACATAAAACATGTACTCTGTCTCCCTGATGCCATCTCTGGCTTTGTGTGTGATTAGCCCAATGCACTATGCTGGAGGATACGCCCAAGAAGATTTTCGAACATATGGAAAATGGTTTTAAGCTAAATTGTAATTAAATTGTTACTGAATTTTGGAATTCAAATTTTAAAACGAACAATTTATAATCTTAGGTGGAGTAATTTTGAATTGACTGGTAAGGTCATCTTACTGTGACTCTTTTTAAGACCAAAACCTTGTTATCAATATAAAACCTTCAAAAAGTACAATGGCCCCTACCAAGGTGTCACTCCATAGCCTTGGGATAATCTTCTACCAGGTATTGTATTAGGTGCAAATCACCTTTTTGTATTGCGACAGAAGTATGTGGCACTTATTGTCCCTCTGAACTGCATCGCAACAGTGGATAAACATGTAACATTGGGTGAGTGACACAAAAGTTGTAAGAGACAGGGTTTAGGAGTAACACAATATGTAAATAATGTTAACACAAGGAAAGTATATTATTTTAAACGGAAAAATAGATCAGACGGAGCTTAGGATGGAGCCGTTGTATTGGGGCGCCCACGGGAGCATACTAACAGAAATGGCATGACTGCACAACAGTTCTGGACCAAGCTATAAAGCGTTGGGGAGTTCAGGTACCTGTATTGTTTTGTATCGGAGTGAGTTGCTGCGTTCAAGGAACACAAGGGAAAGGGGATGCTTAGTAGTTAGGTGCTCTTCACAGGGCGATAGAGTGGTAGATAGAGTTGTTCATGGAACAGTTGGGGGACTGTTTGTTGCCACTACGCTAACCTGGAAGCTTAGGAGATCCACAGAGACCACAACTCTGCATTTTTCTCTTGTAGGTTATATGTTAAGTACATCCCCCATACCCTGGAGAGCCAAGCGCTCACTGTAGATGTGGTTTGTTGTTTCCAGAACAATGCTTTTGTGCATCTGGAAGCCTTTAGCAAATGTAAGGCTAGTGATTTTCTGAGACTAAGCCCTGGGATGTAATCCCGGTTTAATAGAGTGATCCATGAGTCTCTAAGCAATGTGATAGAAAACGTGCTCTCAATTATCTCAACGACCTCGTCCCAGAATGGTTAAAAAAGTTGGGAAATTCCCCAATTTTGTAGAATAATCCCATAAATTCCACAGCCCCGCCAACATTTGTCAGAAGCGCCGGGGAATAGGGTGTGTAGTTTGGCTGGTGTGAAGTACCAACGAAGCATGACCTTGTAGGAATGTTCCAATCTTATCATAGACGATTCAGCATGTCTGTAAAGCCGGGGGCCCCTGTATCATAGTAATACCATCTATAAACTCTATCATAGCAGTATTATCAGATGAAACAGGCCATGGATGTCTGAACATAAGTACAGGGAGATAGACGCACTCGCATAGAATATTAGGGATCGGGTGTTAGTTTAGGTTAGAGGGCTGAGGACTAAACCTGGGTTACATGAATGGGAAGCTATTGCTAGCTCTATAAATCCAGAGAACGTTACATACTGGTGTATGGAATGAGGGCGGGCCAAGTGCCAGAGTAGAAGTGCTGCTAGTCTTGATAGTGGTTTTGCGAGTCACCGGGTAAGTTTATCTAAGGGAAAGAGTTAGACTGAGGTAATTAAGTGAGGGGTTACAAATATAAATAATATAAATACAATACTTGGTAGAAGATTATCCCAAGGCTATGGAGCAACGCCATGGTAGGGGCCATAGAACCTCTTGAATGTTTTGGATTGAAACCAAGATTTAAATCTTAAAAGGAGTCCAGGTAAAATGACTTTACCAGTAAATTCGAAATGACTCCACCTAGAGTTATAAAGTGTACGTTTATCATTCTGTAACAATTTAATTCCAATGTACCTTACGACCATTTTCCATATGTTTGAAAATCTTCTTGGGCGTATCCTTCACCATAGTGCATTGGGTTAATCACACACAAAGCCAGAGATGGCATCAGAGAGACAGAGTATATGTTTTATGTTTTACGATTTATGTATAATCAACAATGAAGGGTGTCCCTTCAAACATGATGTAAACTTATTTCTACTACTACTAATACATAACATTTTAGATATTGTATGGGTTGTGATATTGGGAAGTTTTTCATAGGAATTAGTGTATAGTAGAAATCAGTTTACAGTAATGTTGATTTTCAGTCCTTCAC
Organism: Ascaphus truei; assembly: GCA_036426205.1. NCBI lineage: Eukaryota > Metazoa > Chordata > Amphibia > Anura > Ascaphidae > Ascaphus > Ascaphus truei. The sequence goes on from WSYH01000035.1 coordinate 335,604, forward strand.
TGGCTCTAAACAGCATGAAGTGTGCACCAGAAACCCTGTGGTAACGTGTTGTACAGAAGGATAATACGTTCCTGTGTGTTATAACCAGGGTCCGGTCATGTTAGCATAACACTAAGAAACACATTAGACAGTATAGTATTTTGCAATGAGACAAACAAAAGTTTTATTGAAGGAATGAGTAAAAAGATGCATTACATGTGAGGTGAAATACTGTATATACCACGTCACAAAATAGGAAAGGTGATAGCTTGTGGGCACAGCCCAACTGCATTGTAACCAATAGCAGTGGCATGTATCAGTAGTACGTGATATATTAAGACTACGGTTATAGTTAACAACACCCATTCTTGGTGTTTATTTTGGAAGAATATATCCCCCAGTGGGTAACATTGTCACTATTCACCTCGTTCTCTCTGTGGCTTTATCCTAATGGCCCTACTCATATTAAGCATATTTCCTGTATTGGTTTGCTTATATCTGTAAGGTGTCACAATGTTGCAAGATTTAAATGCAATCCGTAAAAAGCACGAGGAGCATCATTACAGGAAATGCTGAAACCTTTACAAGCTGGGAAACTGCAGACCAAAAGGTGAGATACACCTGAGCTCAAAACCCCAAACCATTCTCTGTGCCCCATATCACCTACAGGTCTACTTTCCTACAGAACATATGCTAAGGATCAGAAAGACAGGTTAGCTTGGACTTCTCAAACACAGACACTACTGATACATTACTCTGGAGAGTTCGGCAAAGAATTCCGTTCTCCATCGCCGTTTCTTCTCTGAAGTTTTACGCCTTGATTTCTCCCCCAGAAGTATCAGATTTGTCTAACAGCTAGCTTTCTGGCCATGTTCTGTGGATTGGTGACCTGAATTGCTGTGGTGAGATCCTGGAAAGGAAAGATATACTGCATTCAAATCACTATGTACTGTGTGTTAGCATGTGGGAAATATAGTATACTGCATCATTCTTAGGAGTCCTTACAAAGTGTTCCCTGTGGATCAGTCCTGGTGCAATTACCTTTGAAATTGTACAACCTAAATACTCACGTACCAAATAAATGCAATTACGCTCGTCCTGCTTAAATCCTGGTGTGCTTGGACTTTTCTCAGATATAAATAAATATAAAATGTTCTCATTCTAGCAGAAAACTTTTTCACATTTTTCAGACCATAATCTATTTTTGTCAAACCAGTTTGCAAAATTTTTATATGCTAAAAGTTTCTCAGAAATTACACATTTTCAACATTAGTTTGAAGTTTTGCTGTAATGATTGGCCCAGCATTTTCTCCTCTCCTATCCAGTAACTCCCATATTTCAGGCTCTGGATGAGAGTTGGCATTAATTGATATGCGGGTGAATTTTGACTCTGCTATGAAGGCACTGACTGATTCTTGGAAAAAACACCAATTTGCAAACTTTGCAAATCTATGAATGTTTGATTCATCCTATGATGCAACAGAGAAATAAATCACATTTCTTGAGTTTAGTATTTTAATAATGAGGATTTTTTCCCCACAGCTGCATATGATAAATGAACCCTAATCACAATGACTCCTCCAAACACAGAACATCAGTTCCCAAATCAAAGCATTGTAGATTCTTCAGACACTGAATAAGGCCCAAAGACCCCATCCAATATGGGTAAAGTCTCTTACCCATGGCACAGAAGCCCCTGAATTCCATTCAAATTAATTGGGTTCAGAGACTTTCCTGCCATGGAGAAGCAAAATAGTCAATCTGTTGAAATCACAATTTGTAGGTAGTTAATAATAAAAGGTTTATTATTCAAGAATAAAAAAATTATCTCCAAGATGAGAATTGCCTATAACTCCAAAAGAAAAAAATCTCAGGTACTTAATACATATGTAGTCCAATGAAACGATCTTCTTTCTAACACAATAGGGATGTGCTCAGCATGAAATGATGCTACTCAGAGATACTGTATTGCTAAGACACGAAAGGGTTTGTGTATTAAAATAGCTATGGGTCAAAACTAGTGTAATACTGGTGCAGAATAAAAAAAGATCAATCTGAAAGTATTGAGAATTTTTATTTGGTAAATGTGGTTCTTTGTTCATGGCAGTTCCATATTTCTTCTGACCTTTACACATCTATATTTATATTGTAGCTCAATTGCTTTCCTTGTCACTCCTTTTTATTCAGTTGAGATTTATGCACAGAATAGATGTTTGTATCTTGTCTATGAATGCAAAAAAGCTCATCTGAATATGTGTCACATAAATCATTGGGCAACTTTAACATACGACTGTTATTGCAATGTTCTCTTTTCCCTCTTTTTGTCCCGTTTGGAAGTATCTCATATAGAACAGTTTAGAGTTTCATATAGTGATTTGAACATTTCTGTGATGGTTTAATAGCTAATATCTCTTTGCACTTACCATGGCTGCCTCCTGAGGAATGGCACTGGGGAATGCTGTATAGAAAAACACAAGTTTATATAGTCACGGTTGGTTTTTAGCACATGAGCTTGAAAAATTAAGCAATTGCAATCATACTGTTATTAATATTAATACGTTTCCTGAGTGATTTAATAGCTTTGAGTGGTTATTTATCACCAAAGGCAAAGCAAAATAAATATATCATTTTGTAGTAATACGGTTGTGTTAAATATATTGGTGTAAAAAAGTAGGCACTAAACAAAATTATTTTGAAAACGTATTTCATGATTTAAGTCATGCTTTCCAAGTGTGGCCCAAATGGCCTCATATATATATATATACTTCTTCATGCACTTTCATGGTGAAATAAGCCAGTCCTCAAATATCTAATGTATTCCATAATTAAGGGCTATGGGACACTGTTACATACTGCATGTCCTGTCCATCCAGCAGGCGTTTGTATGTGGCAAGCTCCCCTCCATCTCCATGTGTCTTCTGGTCATGAGAACTCTGTTACTCATAGTCTGGTTCTCCAGATCAATCGGATCTGGCCCAGCTGCCACTTCCACGTTTTGATCATGCCCTGTAACTGGCTGAGCTGGGAGCTATAACGCCTGTGTCCTCTGCAAGCTGCCTTCCAGGGCTGATTTCTGCAAGAGAGGAACATACTGGCAATAAGAGATTGTGCAATTGGTGGAAATCCTTATTTAACTCAGTAGCGTAGTCCTGTACTGATTACTAAATACAGCAGTATAGGCAATGTTGGAGAAAGGGAAATAAATAGTAGATGATAAATATTTATGATTGATGGAGAGTAGGAGAGTCTGTGTGTTAAGCAGTAAATATGTGTATACCACTGAGAGTTCATATAGGCTTCAAAGGGGATTTTATATATTGCAGTGTATATCTGCCATAAAAATACTGTATAAGCTTCTTCTTCCAAACCAATGTGTGTAATTATCTAGTGTTCTTTGCATAGACATAAACAGTGATACCACAAAATAATCGAGGAATATGAGTGCTAACACATACCATGCTCAGCTGGCTCTGAAGCTCAATCTCCAGGCTCTGCGCACAGCGCTTCAACTCGGTGACCTCACTTTGGACTGATACCAGCTGCTCAGAACCGGACGCCACCTGCTGATTCAGTTCCTCACTCTGCAAGAACATAGAAATAGAAAAGAGACCTTATGGAATAATATCTGACATACATACACTGAGAGTTAGCTGACCCAGATATTTAGAAATGTGGCCACACAAATTCCACACCTTTTAGTTAATCTTAATAGTCAATTTGGGAGGTCCATAGAGTTGTTGGTTTCAACTCTGCTTCTTATACCTGTACTCGTGTAGTAAACATAGATAAGTCACCATATCTTATTCTGTCTCAGGTACCACGTTAGATTCTAAATGCACAATGAACGTTGACTGATGGTTTTAGAGAATATTCATTATTATCTGATGTGAGCTATTGACATATTAGAATGAAAGCGATGCGTTTACCCTTTGAAGGAACATGTTCTCAACCTCCCTCATGTTCCTCTCCATCATGTTTTCATATTGCTCTCGGATCTCAGACAAGGCTCCGTTCAAATCCGCAGATGGAGCAGCGTTCACTTCCACGTTCACTCTGGCGCCCAGCTGAGCGCGGAGAGAGTTAACCTCCTGCAAGGGCACAAGATGAAGATGAGAATCAGGAGGAGAAGCAATGTCCCATTATGGGGGCTATATATCAAGCTTCACAGAAGAATATTTCTTTACTATGTTGGTAGAAGTAGCTTCAATTTCATGTTGTACGTCAATGTGTTTTTTAAGTAAATAATTCAAAATGCCAGGCCTACATTTGGCCTAATCTCAGTTTCCAAGAGATATGCTTCAAATGTAGGATGGGACATTTTGTTTTACATCATGCTGGTAAAAACTATTCTTGCCCCGCACAAATACAGAAATATTAATGGTTTCATACATAACCCCATCATCTTGAGTTCCATTCTATTACATTAATACAATACTTGGTAAGATTATCCCAAGGCTATGGAGCAACGCCATGGTAGGGGCCATGGAACCTCTTGAAGGTTTTGGATTGAAAACAAGATTTGGGCCTTAAACGGAGTCACAGTAAAATGACTTTACCAGTAAATTCGAAATGACTCCACCTAGAGTTGTACATTGTACGTTTTGAAGTTTGAATTATATCATTCTGTAACAATTGAATTACAATTTACCTTACGACCCTTTTCCATATGTTTGAAAATCTTCTTGGTCGTATCCTTCGGCATAGTCCACTGGGATAATCACACTCAAAGCCAGAGATGGCATCAGAGAGACAGAGTACATGTTTTATGTTTAATGATTTATGTAAAATCAGCAATGAAGGGTGTCCCTTCAAACATGATGTAAACGTACTACTAAGAATGTATATATATATACATATTTGGCCAGGTCCCCCCTGAGTTCCCCTTCAGTCGCCTTACCTCCCGGCGTGTCTGTGTGTGGTAGCGGAGGCAGGGACAGGTGCCGACAGGGAGCGGGAGAGAGAGAGCTGCGGTCAGGGTGTCGCAATGTTGTTAGGCTTGCGCATGCGCAGAAGAGTGCGGCGGCCACTAGAGATGCACGCATGCGCAGTGATAGCGCAAGAGCTGCGGCCATTGCAGCAGAGGGACTACAAGCCCCACAATGCACAAGGGGTTGAGGATCAGGTGCCACAGTTAAGCCAATAGGGCTGCAAGGATCCACTGCTCCAGAGAATGATACATTTCATGCGCTTGGGAGCACGCCAGTCAGAGCTCGGACAAGAAGAGGGTAGGGTGTGTGTGCATGGCGTCTTTGACTCCTGCACTAGGCCAGAGACCCCCTTAGGCCCCAGCTTGACCCCGGCTCCCTGTTTAGCTTGTGGTTGCTGCAGTGATCATCCTAGTAGATAGGGACACTACCCCTGTAGCATAAGCGTGAGGGACACATCCAGGACGTGGCTGCAACCTGGCATCAGGTGGTCTGGGACTAGATCACCGCGCGCAGAGAGACTATAACGGTGGGACGCTCCTGCTGGAGACCAGCCCACATGGAGGTGGACTCGTCGCTGATGACAACGGCGTGGGACCGGACGGTTCAATGTCTTCAGTCGGCGCTACCGGGTGCTGGAGTACCCGGCAGGTATCAACAAGTGCACCAGCTCTACACACGTTTAGTTTGTGCGGCTTGCTGCGCACACACGGGGTAGGAGTGCCTATTGTAGGCCGGACACTAGTACATTAGTGCCCCTGACCCAAGTACTGTGGGAAAGCTGTGTGGGACTATTGGTATACGTATTATACTGTGTGGTTGTGTAGTATGTGTGTATTATCAGTTTGTGCTTAGTAAATATCATTATACCATATCCTGGTGTGTACATTGTTCATGGTGGGGTTATCCAACACTGTTAGGATCCTGCGCAGGTGGAGGCGCTGGCATCAGAAGGATCAGGAACACCCCAGGCTCCCAGCAGCGGAGGCTCATACCTCCTGTGAGCCACAGGTAACGCACCACACACAGTAGCCACCATATCTCCCAGGGGGTGGGGGAAACTGCGCTACATATACAAAAGGGAAACGCTCAATAAAATGTGGTTTAAAAAAATGACATTACTCTAATTGTTTTAGATATTGTATGGGTTATGATATTGGGAAGTTTTTTTTATAGGAATTAGTGTATAGTTGCAACCAGTTTATAGTAGTGTTGATTTTCAGCTCTTCACTGGGTAAACCGCCTGAAGTGTGCACCAGAAACCCTGTGGTAACGTGTTGTACAGAGGATAATACGTTCCTGTGTGTATAACCAGGGGCCGGTCATGTTAGCATAACACTAAGAAACACATTAGACCATATAGTATTTTGCAATGACAAACAAAACGTTTTATTGAAGGAATGTAGTAAAAAGATGCATAACAGCGAGGTGAAATACTGTATATAAACGTTCACAAAAGAAGGACAGGTGCTGCGCTGGTTGGAGCCAAATGCATTCGAACCAATAGCAGGGGCATGTATCAGTAGTACGTGATTATAAGGCTTCTTTATAATTAACAATACCCTTATTTAGTTTTTATTTGGAAGAATATATCCCCCAGTGGGATACATTGTCACTGGTTAACTCTTGTGCTCTCTGTGGCTTTATCCTAATGGCCCTACTCATATAAGCATATTTTTGTAAGAAGTCACAATGCTTCAAGAGAATTAATGCAATCCGTAAAAGCAACGAGGACATTAATAAGTTGGTTACCTGCAAGTACCAAAGGTGAGAGTACACTGAGCTTAAAAACAAACCAAACCATTCTCTGTGCCCTGTATCACCTACAGTCTACTTTCCTACAGAACATATGCTAAGGATCAGAAGACAGGTTAGCTTGGACTTCTCCACACAGACACTAATGAATCATTAACTTCGGAGAGTCGGCAAAGAATTCCGTTCCCACACCCTTCTCCATCGTACGTTTCTTGTAGTTTACACCTTGATTTCTCCCCCAGAAGTAGCAGTTTGTTCACAGCTGCTTCTGGGCCATGTTCGTGGATTGGTGACCTGAATTGCTTGTGGTGAGATCCTGGAAAGGAAAGACATACTCGATTCAAATCACAATGTGCTTTGTGTTAGCATTGTGGGAATATAGTATCTGCTCATTGTAGCAGAACATTTTTTCATGTTTTTTTTTTTACCAACATCCATTTCTGTGAAACCAGTTTGCAGAATTTTTAAGAGCAAAAAGTTTCCTAATCACAATGACTCCTCCAGAGACCTAACCTTCCCAAATTAATGCAATGGGAAAGAACCGGGCGCTCCTCTAGACGAAATGTATAATAATAATAATATAACTGAAAATATATTTTCAGAACATAACACCTTATGTGGTATATAAGGTTCTCATCTCTTCAAGGTCTTCTGTGACTCTAAAACCCCAGAGAGACCTACCAGGATCTGTAATCAGAAATGCAAGAGAAAAGGGGGAGCACAGGTTGGAAATGATGGGAGAAGTGATTCAATATGATTGGGTCAAATATTCCTGAGCTAATATGAGTGGGATAATGGTGTGTATAAATATAATAAACACTTACATAATGAGTGACGTGGTTATTAATTCTACACATCAATCCCACTCATATTAGTCAGGAATATTGACCCAATCAGATTGAATCTACTTTCCCATCATTTCTCAACCTGTGACCTCCCCTTTCTCTGGCATGCCCAAATTAATGCATTGTACATTCTTCAGACACTGAATAAGGCCCAGACCCCATCCATATGGGTGAAGTCTCTTAACAATGGACAGAAGCCCTTAATTCCTTTCAAATAATAAAAGGTTCAGATGATTCCTGCCAGCAGAAGCCAAATAGTTAATCTGTCGAATCACAATTTGTAGAAGTTATAATAAAAGGATTATATTCAAGAATAAAACGTATCTCCAATGAGATTGCAATAATTCCAAAAAAAAAATCTCAGGTACTTTAAAATTGTAGTCCAATGAAATGATCTTCTTTCTAACACAATAGGGACGTGCTCAGCATGAAATGATGCTAATCAGAGATTTCCTAAGACACTAAAAGGTTGTTTATTAAAATAAAGCTATGGGCACAAACTAGTGTATACTGGTGCAGAATAAAAAAGATCAATCTGAAAGTATTGAGCTTTTATTTGGTAAATGTGGTTTTTGTGCATGGCAGTTCCATATTTCTTCTACCTTTACACATCTATATTATATTGTAGCTCAATTCCTTTCCTGTCACTCCTTTTATTCAGTTGAGATTATGTACAGAATAGAGGTTTATCTTGTGTATGAATGCAAAAAAGCTCATCTGAGTATGTTCACATAAATCATTGGGCAACTTTTAACATACGACTTTATTGCAATGTTCTCTTTCCCTCTTTTCTTTGTCCCGTTTGGAAGTTTATATAGTACAAAGAGTTTTGCTTTCAATAGTGTTTGAAATATTTCTGTATGGTTTATAGCTAATATCTCTTTGCACTTACCATGGCTGCCTCCTGAGGATGGCACTGGGGAATGCTGTATAGAAACACAAGTTTAATAGTCACGGTTGGTTTAGACATGACTTGAAAAATAAAGCAATTGCAATCATGTTATTAATATTAATGAGTTTCCTGAGTGATTTAATACCTTCAGTGGTTATTTTATACAAAAGCAAAGCAAAACCTAATATACTTTTTGTATTATAGCTTATGTTCATTTAATATTATTTAAAGAAGTAGGCACTTACAAGGTTTATTTTAAAACGTTTTCATGATGAGTCTGCTTTCCGATGTGGCCAAATGCCTCATGTAATAACTGTAATACTCTCTGGTTACATAGGTCCTATACTGATGCTTAATACCCCTATTGGTGTATTGTGTATGTGTGTGTGTTGTTGTGTTTTGGGAATATCCTTTCTATAATTACCCCATGCACTTTATGGTGAAAAAGCCCAGTCCCAAATTTCTAATTCACTTCCATAATTAAGGTCTATGGGACACTGTGTACATACTGCATGTTCCTTCCATCCAGCAGGCGTTTGTATTGTGGCATCTCCATCTCCAGATGTGTCTTCTGTCCATGAGAACTCTGTACTCATAGTTCTGGTTCTCCAGATCAGATCGGATCTGCCCACTGCTGCCCTCCACGTGTTGATCATGCCCTGTAACTGGCTGAGCTGGGAGCTATAACCGGCCTGTGTCTCTGCCAGCTGCCTTCCAGGGCTGATTTCTGCAAGAGGAGGAACATACTGGCAATAAGAGATTGTGCAATTGGTGGAAACTCCTATTTAACACAGTAGCACAGTCCTGTACTGATTACTAATACAGCACGTATGGCAATGCTGGAGAAAGGGAAATAGTAGATGATAAATATATGTATTCAGTGGAGAGTAGGAGAGTCTGTGGTGTTAACAGTAAATATGTTATACCACTGAGATGACATGCTTCAAGGGGTTTATTAATGCAGTGTAATCTCTGTATGCCATAATAATACTTATATGCTTCTTTTACAAACCAAAGTGTGTAGTTATCCAGTGTTCTTTGCATAGACCTACAGTGATACGCACACAATAATGGAGGAATATGAGTGCTAACACATACCATGCTCAGCTGGTCTGAAGTCAATCTCCAGGCTCTGCGCCACAGCGCTTAACTCGGTGACCTCACTTGGACTGACTCAAGCTGCTCAGAACCGGACGCCACCTGCGATTCAGTTCCTCACTCTGAAAGAACATAGAAATAGAAAAGAGACTATGGAATAATATCAGACATACATACACTGTGAGTTAGCTCACTTATATATTAGAAATGTGGCCACACAAATACCCACCTTTTATTTAATCTTAATAGTAATTGGAGATCCATAGATTATTGGTTCCAACTCTGCTTTCTTATACCTGTACTATGTGGTAAACGTAGATAAGTCACATATCTTATTCTGCTTCAGGATTCAGTTAATTAACAATACATGCGCGTTGGTTTGATGTTTAAGAGGATTCATTATGATGTGAGCTGCTTAAATATTAGAATGAAAGGATGCGTTTACCCTTGAAGGAAATGCTCCAACCTCCCTCATGTTCCTCTCCATCATGTTTTCATATTGCTCTCGGATCTCAGACAAGGCTCCATTCAAATCTGCAGATGGAGCACGCGTTCACTTCCACGTTGACTCTGGCGCCCAGCTGAGCCGGAGAGAGTTCACCTCCTGCAGGGCACAAGATGAAGATGAGAAACAGGAGGAGAGCAATGTCCATTATGGGGGCTATATATCAACGGCACAGAAGAAATTCTTTATTATGTTGGTAGAAGTAGCTTCAATTTACATGTCTGTACGTCTCTACGTTGGGCTTAACCTAGTGTCACAGAGTATGTGCTTGAAATGTAGCGATGAACTTTTCTTTTACATCAAGCGGCAAAGATATGCATACTTCTTGCCTCTCTGCCCGCACAATACAGGAATATTAATGGTTTATACATAACCCCCATCCTCTGATCTCCATTCTATTACATTACCTCTTCATGGTTACTCCTCATTTGCTGCGCAGTTCATCCTGGAGGCCTGAACTTGCATCTCCAGTCACACCTCTCCATGTTCAGCCTCTTCCAGGACTCTGCGCAGACCGTTCGCATCGGCCTCAACATTGTTCTCAGGCTGACCTCCGTCTCATACCTTGTGAGACAGCAAGAACAAGACATTAAGGGCTACACAGTCCAGAAACAACAACCATTAAACGTGTGTACTCTTGTACACCTTTGTGGAGATTTGTTAGATGTACTCCTCTTATCTGATCTTATTCATCCCTTCTTTCATTTCTTTCTCCATAATATTCATGACACTTACTTGTTTCTGAAGTCATCTATACCAGTCGGGCATTGTCTATCTGCAGAACAATCCCTGCATTCTCCACAGTGGGCTGCAGCAATCTAAAAAAACAATACCAGGCAGTGAATTCATATTCGTCTTTTAGTCAGTGCAAATTGATTCATTTCCAAATGAACTTGAATTTCCTGACACGGAGCTCCTGAATAACCTGTAGTACTGACTGAAGTCAGGGGATGAGCTGGGGGCATTGTTTGCATACCACTCACAGATCTTTCTCTCCAGTGGGCATTTCCTTCGCTCCAGTGAGTTCACTCTCTCCAGGTAAGATGAAAGTCGTTCATTCAAGTGCATGGTTTCCTTCTCATTGATGCCGAACAGGCCATCATTCTTAGAACCACCGTACCACACCCCAGCTGCTAAGTGGCTTCCATGACTAAGCCACCATGTAACTTCCATAGCCACATCCATGGCCGAAGAAGGAGTGTTTGGAGCTGGAAATTCCTTTACCTCCGTATCCTCCATATGGGATCCTCCTGATGAAATGTGGGACCTCCATGATGGCTTTATGGGGTTTGCAGGGCTCATAGTGATGCTAAGGTGGATCAAATGGAAGGACACTGCAGCTTGATCAGCAAGTGAGTGTATAGTGCTCCCTATCCAAAGGTCTCCTTTTATAGAAAGTATGGGTGGGGAGGGTTGTGAGTGATGACTTTTAATGTGCATTTATATCGACATTACACTTTTTCCAATTCTAGAGATGTTGCGAGGTTCTTCAGAAATCACAGGCCCGTCTCGACGCTAAGGGACACACAGTTTATAACGTTTGTTTCATGCTGCAACAAGGAAACATAAGGGATTTACCCCACCCCCCATAATGGTACAAAAGTGCATGTCTACATCAAAAGAGAAGTAAAACCACGCTGTGAAATAAACCCGAACCGATAAAGCACTTAATATATTTTTCACCACTATGTTTATTAATGTGTTTGGAAGTTATGTTTTTCTGGAGAACGGAGGATTCTGATGACAATGTGGTGGGGAGACAGATGATGCATGGTACAAAGCCAAATACCACTTGGATCCTGATTTAGTTGTTTGATTTGTGGAAACTAGTTAACCTATTTGGAAATATTGACAGTTATTTTTCTTTAAATGCTTTAATTTTTATGATTCACAGCATAATGCACAGCCATGTGAAAATAATATAACAAGGCAAAGAGCAAGGTGATAACTTAAAATGCTTTAAGTGTATTGAACTATATACTATTATACAGTATATATAGTCAGTAAGGTTATAATGTTAATATATATACAGTATATATATATATTTTAGGTATTCTATCACACGCATCCTAAACGTGTGCAATACAAGTGTACTGAGATTGTATATCACAGGTTACTAAAATATAATTGGACTCCATTTAACACTTGGTTAAGGAAAGAAAGGGTTTCTTTAAATGCAAACATTTCTCAGTTTGCAAGTCTAGAACAAATTTAAAAAAAAACCTTTCAAACTAAACGCACAGGAAATGTTCAGGTTAATAAATGTATACATGCACTAGCAATGATAGAATATCTGCTGGATGGACCTTGTGGGACTTCAACATACAGGAAGAACTGGGGAAATGCTAAAGCTCAACCGCCGTAACTATGACCCACAAAAAAGGTTTTATGTTGATATGCTACTAACAAATGAATACCCACAAAATTTTAGGATGCTACTGTATATAAGGAGAGTTAAATTACATTGCCCGTTAAAAATACGTGACTGCCTCCTGAATTCTCTGCCAGGAAAGGCCCTCATCCTCCGAGCCTGGCCCACAATTTTGAGGCTGAGTCCCCCTCCCCCCCCTTCGAAGAAATAAAAAAAGGGAGCTTTAGATACGAGAACTTTTGTAAATAAGTTGCCGAAATGTTCGGATATTTAATAATGTGAAGCAAGATGTTCCGTCCTTACTAGTTAAGGACTATGATTATCCCACAGATTTAACACGAAGAGTAGGCCCCCCGCGCCCCAACGAGAGACAGAGCAGGAAACGGGGAACTCAACTCTACCGTAGTCCCATGTCCTAGAGGGGTCTTTCTCTGATTGAACTCATTTCGCCACCTTGAGGGGCACATAAAGTAAGATAACCCTCCTCCCCCCCCCCCGAAACAGCCCGACCAGAAATGTAGGATAGGAGCTAATTCCACAGCCAACGGTGAGTGCATTTCTATGGTTACTGTATGCAATGATATATTCCCAAATGTTTAGGAATCCAATTTAAAACGGGTATAAAAACAAAGGGGATTCAGGGCCCTGGGACCTGGATGGAGGCTTAGAGATGGTTCCACCACCGCTGACTGGGTGTGAAGATGATCTGGATTAGCCCCGGGCGATGCATACGAATCCGATATGGCATGGGTTCGAGTGTTCTGCTGTTCGGACTTCCAATGCCAACGTCTGTGATGCCCCCCACCAAAGTGCCCAATGCAATGGGTTTGCTAACCCACAACCACCCCGTCTCCCCCATTGTCTTGTAATGGCACAAAAATATTAACCAACCTGGTGTGCCATTCCATTTTGTAATGTTTGGGTTTTCTTGTTCATTATTTTCCCATTATTATCCTCCTCACCTTTTTCACCATCAATGCTGTCCTTACCTGTCTTGGGGTGCTCCCCCTCCCCCTTCCCGCACAGTTAATACAGATGCAATCCTATCACCTCCGTTTCTCCTCCTCTCTCCAGAAACACATTACTTCTAAAACACATTAATAAACATCCTATGAATTAAATAATTAAGTGCTTAATTCACAAGCGCGTGTTTTATCTTCTTCTTTGATGTTGTCATGCACTTTTGTACCATTATGGGTGGGGTAAATTTCCCTCTGTTGTGCAGCATTGTAACAAAATGGTAAACTGTTGTGTCCCTTAGCCCCCGAACTAGTCTTTGATTTCTGAAGAATCTTCCAAATTGTCCTAGACTTGGAAAAAGCGTAATGTCGATATAATGCACATAAAAATTGCACTTCGTTCAGAACCCCTCCCACCCATACTGTACGTTCTATAAAAGGGACCTTTGGATAGGGAGCACTTATACTTCACTGCTGATCAAGCTGCAGTGTCCTTCCATTTGGATCCACCTTTAGCATCACTATGAGCCACTGCAAACCCATAAAGCCCATCATGGTGGCTCCCACATGTCCCATCATGGAGTACGGAGGTAAAGGAATTTCCAGCTCCAAACACTCTTCATTCGGTCATGGATGTGGCTATGGAGTGTACATGGTGGCTTAGTCATGGAAGCCACTTTAGCAGCTTTGGGGGTAACAGTGGTTCTAAGAATGAGGCCTGTTCGGCATCAATGAGAAAACCATGCAGCTTCTGAATGACGACTTTCATCTTACCTGGAGAGATTGAACTAACTGGAGCAGGAAAATGCCCAGCTGGAGAGGAAAGTCTGTGAGTGGTATGCAAACAATGCCCCCAGCTCATCCCCTGACTTCAGTCAGTGACTACAGTGTTATTCAGGAGCTCCAGTGTCAAATTCAAGTTTAATTTTTTGAAAATTAAATCAATGTTGCACTGACTAAAAGACAATATGAATTCACTGCCTTATATGTTTTTAGATTGCTGCAGCCACTGTGGAGAATGCAGGATTGTTTCTGCAGATAACAATGCCCGACTGGCTATAGATGACCAAAAAAGTAAGTGTCAGAATATTATGGAGAAAAAAATAAAGAAGGGATAATAAGAGATCAGATAAGAGGACTACCATCTAAATCTTCACAAAGGTGTACAGGTACACAAGTCTAATGATTTTGTTTTCCTGGACGTGTAGACCTTATGTCATTTCCTTGCTGTCCTCTAAGGTATAGATGGAGGTCAGGCTGAGGACAATGTTGAGCCGATGCGAAGGTCTGCGCAAGTCCGGGAAGGGCTGAACATGGAGAGGGTGACCTGGAGATGCAAGTTCAAGCCTCCAGGATGAACTGCAGCAAATGAGGAGTAACCATTGAAAAGGACATAACCCCATCATCTTGAGTTCCATTCTATTACATTACCTCTTCATGGTTACTCCTCATTTGCTGCAGTTCATCCTGGAGGCCTTGAACTTGCATCTCCAGGTCACACCTCTCCATGTTCAGCCCTTCCAGGACTCTGCGCAGACCATTCGCATCGCCTCACATGGTTCCTCACCTGTACCCATCTCATACCTTGAGAGACAGCACGAACATGACATTAAGGTCTACACAGTCCAGAAAACAAATCATTATAGACTTGTGTACCTTGTACACCTTTGTGAAGATTTAGATGTACTCCTCTTATCTGATCTTCTTATTCATCCCTTCTTTCAATTTTTTTCTCCATAATATTCTGACACTTACTTGTTCTGAAGTCATCTATAGCCAGTCGGCATTGTCTATCTGCAGAACAATCCCGCATTCTCCACAGTGGCTGCCCAATCTAAAAACATATAAGGCAGTGAATTCATATTTTCTTTTAGTCAGTGCAACATTGATTTAATTTCAAAAAATAACTTGAATGTACCTGACACTGGAGCTCCTGAATAACACTGTGTACCTGACTGAAGTCAGGGGATGAGCTGGGGGCATTGTTTGCATACCACTCACAGATCTTTCTCTCCAGCTGGGCATTTTCCTGCTCCAGTGAGTTCACTCTCTCCAGGTAAGATGAAAGTCGGTCATTCAGAAGCTGCATGGTTTCCTTCTCATTGATGCCGAACAGGCCATCATTCTTAGAACCACTGTTACCCCCAAAGCTGCTAAAGTGGCTTCCATGACTAGAGCCACCATGTACACTTCCATAGCCACATCCATGACCGAATGAAGAGTGTTTGGAGCTGGAAATTCCTTTACCTCCGTATCCTCCATGATGGGACATGTGGGAGCCACCATGATGGGCTTTATGGGGTTTGCAGTGGCTCATAGTGATGCTAAAGGTGGATCCAAATGGAAGGACACTGCAGCTTGATCAGCAAGTGAAGTATAAGTGCTCCCTATCCAAAGGTCTCCTTTTATAGAACGTACAGTATGGGTGGGAGGGGTTACTGAACGAAGTGCACTTTTTATGTGCATTATATCGACATTACGCTTTTTCCAAGTCTAGACAATTTGGAAGATTCTTCAGAAATCAAAGACTAGTCCGGGCGGCTAAGGGACACAACAGTTTACCATTTTGTTACAATGCTGCACAACAGAGGGGATAATTTACCCCACCCATAATGGTACAAAAGTGCATGACAACATCAAAGAAGAAGTAAAACACGCGCTGTGAATTAAGCACTTAATTATTTAATTCATAGGATGTTTATTAATGTGTTTAGAAGTAATGTGTTTCTGGAGAACGGAGGAGAGAACGGAGGTGATAGGATCTGCTCTCTGTATTTAACTGCTGAGGAAGGGGGAGGGGGAGCACCCACAAGACAGGTAAGGACAGCCATTGATGGTGAATAAAGGTGAGGAGGATAATAAATGGGAAAATAATGAACAAGAAAACCCAAACATTACAAAAGGTAATGGCACACCAGGTTGGTTAATATTTTTGTGCCATTACAAGACAATGTGGGGGAGACGGGGTGGTGTGGGGTTAGCAAACCCATTAGCATTGGGCACTTTGGGGTGCATCACAGACGTTGGCATTGGAAGTCCGAACAGCAGCAACACTCGAACCCATGCCATCTAGGATTCGTATGCATCGCCCCGGGGCTAATCCAGATCATCTTCACACCCAGTCAGCGGTGGAACCATCCTCCTAAGCCCCATCCAGGTCCCAGGGCCACCTGAATCCCCTTTGTTTTTATACCTGTTAAATTGGATTCCTAAACATTTGGGAATATATCATTGCATACAGTAACCTACACAGTTGGCTGTGGAATTAGCTCCTATTCCTACATTTCTGGTCGGGCTGTTTCGGGGGGAGGAGGGTTATCTTACTTTATGTGCCCCTCAAGGTTGCGAAATGATGTTCAATCAGAGAAAGACCCCTCTAGGACATGGGACTACGGTAGAGTAGAGTTCCCCGTTTCCTGCTCTGTCTCCCGTTGGGGGCGGGGGCCTACTCTTCGTGTTAAATCTGTGGGATAATCATAGTGCCTTAACTAGTAAGGACGGAACATCTTGCTTCACATTATTAAATATCCTGAACATTTCGGCAACTTATTTACAAAAGTTCTACGTATCTAAAGCTCCCCTTTTTTTATTTTCTTCGAAGGGGGGAGAGGGGGATTCAGCCCTCAAAATTGGGGGGACCAGGCTCGGAGGATGAGGGCCTTTCCTGGCAGAGAATTCAGGAGGCAGTTACAGTCTTTTAACGGGCAATGTAATTTAACTCTCCTTATATACAGTAGCATCCTAAACATTTTGTGGGTATCTCATTTGCAAGTAGCATATCAACATAAAACCTTTTTTGTGGGGCTCAAAGTTACGGCCGGTTGAGCTTTAAAGCATTTCCCCAGTTCTTCCTGTATGTTGAAGTCCACAAGGTCACTCCAGCAGATATTCTATCACTTGCTAGTGCATGTAATACATTTATTAACCTGAACATTGTCCTGTGAGCGGTTTAGTTTGAAAGGTCTTTTTTTTAAATTTGTTCTAGACTTGCAAACTGAGAAATGTTTGCATTTAAAGAAACCCTTTTCTTTCCTTAACCAAGTGTTAAATTGGAGTCCAATTATATTTTAGTAACCTGTGATATACAATCTCAGTACACTTGTATTGCACACAATTTAGGATGCAGTGTGATAGAATACCTAAAATATATATATATATTAACATTATAACCTTACTGACTATATATACTGTATAATAGTATATAGTTCAATACACTTAAAGCATTTTAAGTTATCACTTTGCTCTTTGCCTTGTTATATTATTTTCACATGGCTGTGCATTATGCTGTGAATCATAATAAATTAAAGCATTTAAAGAAAAATAACTGTCAATATTTTCCAAAATAGGTTTAACTAGTTTCCACAAATCAAACAACTAAATCAGGATCCAAGTGGTATTTGGCTTTGTACCATGCATCTCCTGTCTCCCACCCACATTGTCATCAGAATCCTCCGTTCTCCAGAAACACATGACTTCCAAACACATTAATAAACATAGTGTGAATTAAATAATTAAGTGCTTTATGCCGGTGTTTATTCACAGCGTGTTTTACTTCTTCTTTGATGTAGACATGCACTTTTGTACCATTATGGGTGGGGTAAATATTCCCTTATGTTGTGCAGCATTGAAACAAACGTATAAACTGCTGTGTCCCTTAGCCGTCGAGACGGGCCTGTGATTTCTGAAGAACCTCGCAACATCTCTAGACTTGGAAAAAGTGTAATGTCGATATAATGCACATAAAAGTTCACTTCACTCAGCAACCCCTCCCACCCATACTTTCTATAAAAGGAGACCTTTGGATAGGGAGCACTTACACTTCACTTGCTGATCAAGCTGCAGTGTCCTTCCATTTTGATCCACCTTTAGCATCACTATGAGCCACTGCAAACCCCATAAAGCCCATCATGGAGGCTCCCACATTTCATATCATGGAGGATCCCATCATGGAGGATACGGAGGTAAAGGAATTTCCATCCCTCAGGGAGGAATGGAGGTAAGGGAATTTCCAGCTCCAAAACTCTCTTTCGGCATGGATGTGGCTATGGAAGTGTACATGGTGGCTCTAGTTCTGGAGCCACTTTAGCAGCTTTGGGGGTAACGGTGGTTCTAAGAATGATGGCCTGTTCGGCATCAATGAGAAGGAAACCATGCAGCTTCTGAATGAACGACTTCATCTTACCTGGAGAGAGTGAACTCCCTGGAGCAGAAAAATGCCCAACTGGAGAGAAAGATCTGTGAGTGGTATGCAAACAATGCCCCCACTCATCCCCTGACTTCATGTCAGTACTACGGTGTATTCAGGAGCTCCAGTCAGGTAATTCAAGTTCATTTTTGGAAATGAAATCAATGTTGCACTGACTAAAAGAGAATATGAATTCACTGCCTGGTAGTTTTTTTTTTTTAGATCGCTGCAGCCCTGTGGAGAATGCAGGATTGTTCTGCAGATAGACAATGCCCGACTGGCTATAGATGACTTCAGAAACAAGTAAGTGTCATGAATATTATGGAGAAAAAATGAAAGAAGGGATGAATAAGATCATCAGATAGAGGGAGTATATCTAAATCTCCACAAAGTGTACAAAGTACACATTTAATGTTTGTGTTTTCTGGACTGTGTAGCCCTAATGTCTTGTTCTTGCTGTCTCACAAGGTATGAACGGAGTCAAGCCTGAGAACAATGTTGAGGCCGATGCGAACGGTCGCGGGCAAGTCCTGGAAGGGCTGAACATGAGAGGTGTGACCTGGAGATGCAGTTCAGGCCTCCAGATGAACTGCAGCAAATGAGGAGTAACCATGAAGAGGTAATGTAATAGAATGGAGATCAAGAGATGGGGTATGGTAAAACCATTAATATTCCTGTATTTGAACGGGGCAAGAATATTTTTTCCAGCCTGATGTAAAAAAACAACCATCTACTTTGCAAGCAATCTCTGTGATACTGGTTTGCCCAAATGCACCGATTTTGAATTGATCGTCTAATAATCCTCATACGTATCACTCACAATTTCTAAACAGACGACACATGAATTGAAGCTACTTCCACCACATAATAAAGAATATTCTTCTGTGCAGCTTGATATATAGCCCCATAATGGAATTGCTGCCCCTCCTGATTCTCTCTTCATCTTGTGCCCTTGCAGGAGGTGAACTCTCTCCCGCGCTCAGCTGGGCGCCAGAGTCAACGTGGAAGTGAACGCTGCTCCATCTGCAGATTTGAATGGAGCCTTGTCTGAGATCCGAGAGCAATATAAAAATGATGGAGAGGAACATGAGGGAGGTTGAGAGCATGTTCCTTCAAAGGTAAACGCATCCTTTCATTCTATAATTAACACTCACATCATAACATGATGTCTCTAAAACTCAAACCCAACGTTCATCGTATGTCTTAACAATCTAACTGGATACCTGAAGCAGAATAGTGACTTATCTACTGTATGTTTACACACGATACAG
This sequence comes from Ascaphus truei, assembly GCA_036426205.1. Lineage (NCBI taxonomy): Eukaryota > Metazoa > Chordata > Amphibia > Anura > Ascaphidae > Ascaphus > Ascaphus truei. The sequence goes on from WSYH01000035.1 coordinate 355,389, forward strand.
GTATAGAAAGCAGAGTTGGAACAAAACTCATGGACCCAAATTACTATTAGATTAAATAAAAGGTGTGGGTATTTGTGTGGCCACATTTCTCTAATAATAAGTGACCTAACTCACAGTGCACTATGTATGTCTGTATTATTCCATAGTTCTTTTCTATTTCTATGTTCTTCAGAGTGAGGAACTGAATCGTCAGGTGGCGTCCGTTTCTGAGCAGCTGGTGTCAGTCCAAAGTAGGTCACCGAGTTGAAGCGCTGTGCGCAGAGCCTGGAGATTGAGCTTCAAGGCCAGCTGAGCATGGTATGTGTTAGCACTCATATTCCTCCATTATTGTGGCGTATCCACTGTTTAGGTCTATGCAAAGAACACTGGATAACTACACACATTGGTTTGGAATAAGAAGCATATAAGTATTATTATGGCATACAATATACACTGCATTATATAAATCCCCTTGAAGCCTACATGTACTCTGTTATACACATATTTACTGTTAACACAGACTCTCCCTACTCTCCAGAATCATATATTTATTCATCTACTATTTCCCTTTCTCCAGCATTGCCTATACTGGCTGTATTTAGTAATCAGTACGGGACTGGGCTACTGTGTTAATAGGGTTTCACCAATTGCACAATCTCTTATTGCCAGTATGTTTCCTCTCTTGCAGAATCACAGCCCTGGAAGGCAGCTTGGCCAGAGACAACAGGCCGGTTTATAGCTCCCAGCTCAGCCAGTTACAGGGCATGATCAACAACGTGGAAGGGCAGCTGGGCCAATCCGATCTGATCTGGAGAACCAGAACTATGAGTACAGAGTTCTCATGGACAGAAGACACATCTGGAGATGGAGATTGCCACATACAAACGCCGTGGATGGACGGAACATGCAGTATGTACACAGTGTCCCCATAGACCTTAATTATGAATGATTAGAATTTGGGGACTGGGCTTATCCACCATGAAGTGCATGGGGAAATAGATATATAGAAAGGATATTCCAAAACAGAAACACAACACAACACACATCACACACACACATACACCAACTAACACACACAGGGGTTAATGCATTCCATATCAGTACCTATGTAACCCAGAGAGTATTACAGTTATTACATGAGGCCATTTGGGCCACACTCGGAAAGCATGACTCACACATGAATAGTTTTTCAAATTACCTTGTAAGTGCCTACTTCTTTAAACTAATATAATGAACATAAGCTTATTTACAAAAAGTATATTAGGTTTTGCTTTGCTTTTGTAATAATAACCATCGAAGGTATTAAATCACTCCAGGAAAACTCATTAATATTAATAACAGTATTGATTGCAATTGTTTAATTTTTTCAAGCTCATGTGCTAAACCAACCGTGACTATATAACTTGTGTTTTTCTATACAGCATTCCCCAGTGCCATTCCTCAGGAGGCAGCCATGGTAATGCAAAGAGATATTAGATATAAAACCATCACAGAAATGTTCAAATCACTATATGAAACTCAAAACTGTTCTATATGAGATACTTCCAAACGGGACAAAAAGGGAAAGAGAACATGCAAAAACATTCGTATGTTAAAGTTGCCCAATGTTTATGTGAAACATATCAGATGACTTTTTTGCATTCATACACAAGATAAAAACATCTATTCTGTACATAACCTCAACTGAATAAAAGGAAGTGACAAGGAAAGGAATTGGCAAATATAAATTAGACGTGTAAAGTCAGAAGAATATGGAACTGCCATGAACAATACCCACTTTACCAAATAAAAATTCTCAATACTTTCAGATTATCTTTTTTATTCTGCACCAGTATTACCTATTTTGCCCCATAGCTATTTAAAATCTTTACATCCTTTCTGTTTTAGGAATCTCTGAGTAGCATCATTTCATGCTGAGCAACGTCCCTATCGTGGTTAGAAGAAGATCATTTCTTGGACTAAATATGAACCAGTACCTGAAATTTTTCTTTTGGAATTATAAGCAATCTCACCTTGGCGATAGGTTTTATTCTTGACATAATCTTTTATTATTAACTATCTACAATTGTGATTTCAACAGAAATTTTTGTATGGGGTCTTGGCCTTATCAATGTCCTGAAGAATGGTCAATTGCATTGAAATTTGGGAACTGATGGGAAACTTTTTTTGCTCTTAACTTCTGCAGCTGGTTTCACAGAAATGGGATTTTGGTAAAAAAAAACTGTAAAATGTTCTGCTACAATGATCATATACTATATTTCCCACCTGCTAACACAAAGCACATTGTGCATTTGAATGCGTATGTCTTCCTTTCCAGGATCTCCACCACACCAATCCTCAATCCCAGAAAACTGGCCAGACAAAGCCAGCGTTAGACAATCTTATACTTCTGGGGGAGAATACAGGCGTAAAACTACTAGAGAAAAACGGCGACGGATGAACGGAATTCTTTGCCGAACCTCCAGAAGTTAATGATTCAATTGTGTCTGTGGTTTTGAGAAGTTCCAAGCAACCTGTCTTCGATCCTTAGCATATGTTCTGTAGGAAAGTTAGACCTTGGTGATATGGGGCAACAGAGAATGGTTTGGGTTTTTTAAGCTCAAGGTGTATCTCACCTTTTGGGCTGCAGTTTCCCAGCTTGTAAAGGTTTCATTCAAATGCAATTCATCCATCATTCAACCATGCATTTCTTCCTGTAATGATGCTCCTCGTGCTTTTTAAAGGATTGATTTAAATGCTTGCAACATTGTGACTTCTTACAGATTAAAGCAAAACCAATACAGGAAATAAATGCTTAATATGAGTAGGGCCCTTAGGATAAAGCCACAGAGAGAACGAGGTGAATAGGACAATGTTGACAATGTTACCACACCACTGGGGGATATATTCTTCCAAAATAAACCCAAGAATGGGTGTTGTTTACAATACCCGTAGTCTTACATATCATCGTACTACTGATACCTGCCCCTGCTTTGGTTACAATGCAGTTGGGCTGTGCCCACAAGCTATCACCTTTCCTATTTTTGTGACTTGTACATACAGTTTTTTCCTTCCTGTAATGCATCTTTTTACCATTCCTTCATAAACTTTTGTTTGTCTCATTGCAAATACTATACGGTCCTAAATGTGTTTTCTTAGTGTTATGCTGTCACGTAACGTACAGAACACCTGTGAGCACATGACTGCATACAGGACAAAGTTAATACACACTCACAAGCTTTCTCACTTGTTCACCTTTGCAAAAGGTCCGTCAAATGAACAATATCTTCAACTCCATCTGTCCCCAATTACCACATGTCACGAACAGCACACAAGTGAGCACGAGGCTAGATGATGCAACCAGGTTATAATACAACTGGTTCTCTGCCAACACATCTTCTCCTCTGCACAGGTAACAACTCAATGATTAATATTAACCCCTTACTGAATGGCAATTCATATCTAAATGCTCTTCCATCCACACCCAAGAAATGCAAGATATTTAATTAATAGATCTTCCAAGGGTCTCAAGGTCTTGTTTATTATTGAAAAAAACTCGACATTACACACAAAAATCGGCAGCAAAATATGTCCAAAAACTGTAAATACTCTCTCCGAGCGTCGAAGTTCATTCAGAGCCCAAAGCATCACTTTTAAATGTTTTAATAATATAAAAGTTAAGTTCTTAGTTACAGAAAAAGGATTTACAAAGCACAACAATCACAGTAATGCAGGACAGTTCGTAAATAACAGGATAAAACATAAAACAAAATCGCTATACGGTAACATTACCATATGTCCTGGTTTTTCTCCCAGAGAGGTCACTGGCATACTAAATGAAAACTCACGTGTTTTAGTCCAAAACACACCCTGTTGAATCTGATTTGCAAATCCCTCCAAAGGTTTATGTAACCATTTTTCCCCGTTGAAAAACATAGTCCACCCCTGTCGAATCAGCTGCGAGATTGAACATTTTTTATGACAGAGTACAAACACCCTACCAAATTCGTTTAAATTTGCCTCTGTATATAACCGCACTCATAACTTCCTCCTCAAATACTCTGACACATGTGTAGCCATGAGGCCTCAGCAAAGTCCAGCCGCTCAATGAATGGACGCAAGAGAGTAAGTATGAACCACCTAAATTTGGAGTGGACAATGGAATCTTGCCCTAGCACCTCTTACCCGTCGCAGTGTGGTAGTCTCATTAATGCCACGCGTGCTCCAAACACACACATTAAACTCATAGATGTTACGGAGATGAACGCCTGTGAACGGTAGTGCTAGCTGGCATCTACAAACTGGGAGGAAGCCCAGTATAGTTTAAATTGGAATGATGTGCTAATTTTCTAAGATAGCAGACTTTAATGTAATTTCCATGGGTACATTTTGTATGGATTGTTTTGTCTGTGATTTACTCACCGAGGTTCCTGCAAAGAATGTGGGTTACAAAGGCTGGGAGCATGGAGGTGTTACCGCCAATTTGGTGATGAGAAAGAGTGAACAAGCAGGGATGGGATGGGCTTTAGGCCCGTCCTCTTGCTTTTTTGATACCAATCAATCCATCTCTGATTGTCCAGCAGCCCCTACCATGTAACGGATACCACATAGGCTAATGTAAGAGTTCTGCTGATAAGAATCAGTCTCCTTCAGGTATCCTCTGAGAGACACTCTGGAGGATTGTGGATATTCCTCAGAGGAACCATCTGGGACTGAGATACCTCTGGGAAGGAGTTGTGAGAATCCCTCAGAGGACCATCTTAGAGACTGAAGAACCTCCCCTGGAAGTAGTGTGGAGATTCCTCAGGACCATCTGAGAGAACTGAGAGACATTCTGTAAAGGAGTTGTTTGGACTTTACAGTGACCATCTGGAGATACATGTCAGGGGTCTGCTGTGTGATCAGCCTCTGATATCCTGGATGAGAAACGAACCGGGCCAGCCTTCTTGAAACGCCCCGGCACCTATCGAGGCTAAGTCTACTCCCCAGGCCCCCAGTTGGTACTGTATCTTGTTTATGAACAGCTTTTGCTTTGTCTTCTGGCGTGCCAGATAACCACATTTTTATTCACAACATTGTCCCTGTTTTTGTGCTAGTGATCCTGGTGTAAAAGAACTGGTCTCCCATGAACAAGGACACATGAAATTCTCATTTTTAATAAGTCCTTCAATGAAAGCATACCCTGTGTTCATACCTCTGTCTTGGCCTCCACCAGTAATTAATTCACACAAACGTTAGATTTCTTTGAGCAGACACACATCTCTGGTTAGCGTTTATGACCTTCTTACACACCATATGTCACCCTTGAGTGGGCCATGTTTGACAGGCCCCCCAATGAAATTCCTTTGAAGGCCCCGCACAGACCTCAGGAAAAGTCTCAACCTGTCATAAACCCAATATATTGTATTATTAAACCCAACCCGTACTTCGTTAACCCCTTGAAGCACCCGAATGATAAAAAAAACACAATATTTTCATGATATTATCATAAGAGGAGGTGGTGGTGTGTGTGTGTGTGTGTGGTGTGTGTGTGTTGTGTGTGTGTGTGTGTGTGTGTGTTGTTGTGTGTGTGTGTGTGTGTGTGTGTGTGTGTGTGTCTGTTGTGGTGTGTCATTGTCTTTTGTGGTACTACAGTGTTATTCAGGAGCTCCAGTGTCAGGTAAATTCAAGTTCATTCTTTGGAAATGAAATCAATGTTGCACTGACTAAAAGACGAATATGAATTCACTGCCTGGTATGTTTTTTAGATTGCTGCAGCTACTGTGGAGAATGCAGGGATTGTTCTGCAGATAGACAATGCGCCCGACTGGCTATAGATGACTTCAGAAACAAGTAAGTGTCATGAATATTATGGAGAAAAAATGAAAGAAGGGATGAATAAGATCATCAGATAGAGGGAGTATATCTAAATCTCCACAAAGTGTACAAAGTACACATTTAATGTTTGTGTTTTCTGGACTGTGTAGCCCTAATGTCTTGTTCTTGCTGTCTCACAAGGTATGAACGGAGTCAAGCCTGAGTAACAATGTTGAGGCCGATGCGAACGGTCTGCGGGCAAGTCCTGGAAGGGCTGAACATGAGAGGTGTGACCTGGAGATGCAAGTTCAGGCCTCCAGATGAACTGCAGCAAATGAGGAGTAACCATGAAGAGGTAATGTAATAGAATGGAGATCAAGAGATGGGGTATGTAAAACCATTAATATTCCTGTATTTGCGGGCAGAATATTTTTGTGCCAGCTGATGTAAAAAAAACCATCGTACTTTGCAAGCATATCTCTGTGATACTGGTTGCCCAAATGCATCCGCATTGAATTGATCGTCTAATACATCCTCATACTGTAATCACTACCAATTCCAACATTGACGTACACATGAATTGAAGCTACTTCCACCACATAATAAAGAATATTCTTCTGTGCAGCTTGATATATAGCCCCATAATGGAATTGCTGCCCCTCCTGATTCTCTCTTCATCTTGTGCCCTTGCAGGAGGTGAACTCTCTCCCGCGCTCAGCTGGGCGCCAGAGTCAACGTGGAAGTGAACGCTGCTCCATCTGCAGATTTGAATGGAGCCTTGTCTGAGATCCGAGAGCAATATAAAAATGATGGAGAGGAACATGAGGGAGGTTGAGAGCATGTTCCTTCAAAGGTAAACGCATCCTTTCATTCTATAATTAACACTCACATCATAACATGATGTCTCTAAAACTCAAACCCAACGTTCATCGTATGTCTTAACAATCTAACTGGATACCTGAAGCAGAATAGTGACTTATCTACTGTATGTTTACACACGATACAGGTATAGAAAGCAGAGTTGGAACAAAACTCATGGACCCAAATTACTATTAGATTAAATAAAAGGTGTGGGTATTTGTGTGGCCACATTTCTCTAATAATAAGTGACCTAACTCACAGTGCACTATGTATGTCTGTATTATTCCATAGTTCTTTTCTATTTCTATGTTCTTCAGAGTGAGGAACTGAATCGTCAGGTGGCGTCCGTGTTCTGAGCAGCTGGTGTCAGTCCAAAGTAGGTCACCGAGTTGAAGCGCTGTGCGCAGAGCCTGGAGATTGAGCTTCAAGCCAGCTGAGCATGGTATGTGTTAGCACTCATATTCCTCCATTATTGTGGCGTATCCACTGTTTAGGTCTATGCAAAGAACACTGGATAACTACACACATTGGTTTGGAATAAGAAGCATATAAGTATTATTATGGCATACAATATACACTGCATTATTAAATCCCCTTGAAGCCTACATGTACTCTGTATATACACATATTTACTGTTTAACACAGACTCTCCCTACTCTCCAGAATCATATATTTATCATCTACTATTTCCCTTTCTCCAGCATTGCCTATACTGGCTGTATTTAGTAATCAGTACGGGACTGGGCTACTGTGTTAATAGGGTTTCACCAATTGCACAATCTCTTATTGCCAGTATGTTTCCTCTCTTGCAGAATCACAGCCCTGGAAGGCAGCTTGGCAGAGACAACAGGCCGGTTATAGCTCCCAGCTCAGCCAGTTACAGGGCATGATCAACAACGTGGAAGGGCAGCTGGGCCAGATCGATCTGATCTGGAGAACCAGAACTATGAGTACAGAGTTCTCATGGACCAGAAGACACATCTGGAGATGGAGATTGCCACATACAAACGCCGTGGATGGACGAACATGCAGTATGTACACAGTGTCCCCATAGACCTTAATTATGAATGATTAGACATTTGGGACTGGGCTTATCCACCATGAAGTGCATGGGGAAATAGATATATAGAAAGGATATTCCAAAACAGAAACACAACACAACACACATACACACACACACATACACCAATATCATACACACTAGGGTTAAATGCATTCATATCAGTACCTATGTAACCCAGAGAGTATTACAGTTATTACATGAGGCCATTTGGCCACACTCGGAAAGCATGACTCACACATGAATAGTTTTTCAAATTACCTTGTAAGTGCCTACTTCTTTAAACTAATATAATGAACATAAGCTTATTTACAAAAGTATATTAGGTTTTGCTTTGCTTTTGTAATAATAACCATCGAAGGTATTAAATCACTCAGGAAAACTCATTAATATTAATAACAGTATTGATTCAATTGTTTATTTTTTAAGCTCATGTGCTAAACCAACCGTGACTATAAACTTGTGTTTTTCTATACAGCATTCCCCAGTGCCATTCCTCAGGAGGCAGCCATGGTAATGCAAAGAGATATTAGATATAAAACCATCACAGAAATTTCAAATCACTATATGAAACTCAAAACTGTTCTATATGAGATACTTCCAAACGGGACAAAAAGGGAAGAGAACATGCAAAAACATTCGTATTTAAATGTTGCCCAAGTTTATGTGAAACATATTCAGATGACTTTTTTGCATTCATAACACAAGATAAAACATCTATTCTGTACATAACCTCAACTGAATAAAAGGAGTGACAAGGAAAGGAATTGAGCAAATATAAATTAGACGTGTAAAGTCAGAAGAATATGGAACTGCCATGAACAATATCCCACTTTACCAAATAAAATTCTCAATACTTTCAGATTGATCTTTTTTATTCTGCACCAGTATACCTAGTTTTTGCCCCATAGCTATTTAAAATCTTTACATCCTTTCTGTTTTAGGAATCTCTGAGTAGCATCATTTCATGCTGAGCAACGTCCCTATCGTGGTTAGAAGAAGATCATTTCCTTGGACTAAATATGAACCAGTACCTGAAATTTTTCTTTTGGAATTATAAGGCAATCTCACCTTGGCGATAGGTTTTATTCTTGACATAATCTTTTATTATTAACTATCTACAATTGTGATTTCAACAGAAATTTTTGTATGGGGTCTTGGCCTTATCAATGTCCTGAAGAATGTACAATGCATTGAATTTGGGAACTGATGGAACTTTTTGTTGCTCTTAACCTTCTGCAGCTGGTTTCACAGAAATGGATTTTGGTAAAAAAAAACTTAAAATTGTTCTGCTACAATGATCATATACATATTTCCCACTGTCTAACACAAAGCACATTGTGTATTTGAATGCGTATGTCGCTTCCTTTCCAGGATCTCCACCACAGTCAATCTACTCACATCCACAAAAACATGGCCAGACAGCCAGCTGTTAGACAATCTTATACTTCTGGGAGGAGAATCAAGGCGTAAAACTACAGAGAAACGGCGACGGATGAACGGAATTCTTTGGCCGAACGCTCCAGAAGTTATGATTCAATTAGTGTCTGTGGTTTTAGAATTCCAAGCTAACCTGTCTCTTCTGATCCTAGCATATGTTCTGTAGGAAATAGCCTTGGTAGATATGGGCACAGAGAATGGTTTGGGTTTTTTAAGCTCAGGTGTATCTCACCCTTTTGGGCCTGCAGTTTCCCAGCTTGTAAAGGTTTCATTCAAATGCAATTCATCCATCATTCAACCATGCATTTCTTCCTGTAATGATGCTCCTCGTGCTTTTTAAAGGATTGATTTAAATGCTTGCAACATTGTGACTTCTTACAGATTAAAGCAAAACCAATACAGGAAATAAATGCTTAATATGAGTAGGGCCCTTAGGATAAAGCCACAGAGAGAACGAGGTGAATAGGACAATGTTGACAATGTTACCACACCACTGGGGGATATATTCTTCCAAAATAAACCCAAGAATGGGTGTTGTTTACAATACCCGTAGTCTTACATATCATCGTACTACTGATACCTGCCCCTGCTTTGGTTACAATGCAGTTGGGCTGTGCCCACAAGCTATCACCTTTCCTATTTTTGTGACTTGTACATACAGTTTTTTCCTTCCTGTAATGCATCTTTTTACCATTCCTTCATAAACTTTTGTTTGTCTCATTGCAAATACTATACGGTCCTAAATGTGTTTTCTTAGTGTTATGCTGTCACGTAACGTACAGAACACCTGTGAGCACATGACTGCATACAGGACAAAGTTAATACACACTCACAAGCTTTCTCACTTGTTCACCTTTGCAAAAGGTCCGTCAAATGAACAATATCTTCAACTCCATCTGTCCCCAATTACCACATGTCACGAACAGCACACAAGTGAGCACGAGGCTAGATGATGCAACCAGGTTATAATACAACTGGTTCTCTGCCAACACATCTTCTCCTCTGCACAGGTAACAACTCAATGATTAATATTAACCCCTTACTGAATGGCAATTCATATCTAAATGCTCTTCCATCCACACCCAAGAAATGCAAGATATTTAATTAATAGATCTTCCAAGGGTCTCAAGGTCTTGTTTATTATTGAAAAAAACTCGACATTACACACAAAAATCGGCAGCAAAATATGTCCAAAAACTGTAAATACTCTCTCCGAGCGTCGAAGTTCATTCAGAGCCCAAAGCATCACTTTTAAATGTTTTAATAATATAAAAGTTAAGTTCTTAGTTACAGAAAAAGGATTTACAAAGCACAACAATCACAGTAATGCAGGACAGTTCGTAAATAACAGGATAAAACATAAAACAAAATCGCTATACGGTAACATTACCATATGTCCTGGTTTTTCTCCCAGAGAGGTCACTGGCATACTAAATGAAAACTCACGTGTTTTAGTCCAAAACACACCCTGTTGAATCTGATTTGCAAATCCCTCCAAAGGTTTATGTAACCATTTTTCCCCGTTGAAAAACATAGTCCACCCCTGTCGAATCAGCTGCGAGATTGAACATTTTTTATGACAGAGTACAAACACCCTACCAAATTCGTTTAAATTTGCCTCTGTATATAACCGCACTCATAACTTCCTCCTCAAATACTCTGACACATGTGTAGCCATGAGGCCTCAGCAAAGTCCAGCCGCTCAATGAATGGACGCAAGAGAGTAAGTATGAACCACCTAAATTTGGAGTGGACAATGGAATCTTGCCCTAGCACCTCTTACCCGTCGCAGTGTGGTAGTCTCATTAATGCCACGCGTGCTCCAAACACACACATTAAACTCATAGATGTTACGGAGATGAACGCCTGTGAACGGTAGTGCTAGCTGGCATCTACAAACTGGGAGGAAGCCCAGTATAGTTTAAATTGGAATGATGTGCTAATTTTCTAAGATAGCAGACTTTAATGTAATTTCCATGGGTACATTTTGTATGGATTGTTTTGTCTGTGATTTACTCACCGAGGTTCCTGCAAAGAATGTGGGTTACAAAGGCTGGGAGCATGGAGGTGTTACCGCCAATTTGGTGATGAGAAAGAGTGAACAAGCAGGGATGGGATGGGCTTTAGGCCCGTCCTCTTGCTTTTTTGATACCAATCAATCCATCTCTGATTGTCCAGCAGCCCCTACCATGTAACGGATACCACATAGGCTAATGTAAGAGTTCTGCTGATAAGAATCAGTCTCCTTCAGGTATCCTCTGAGAGACACTCTGGAGGATTGTGGATATTCCTCAGAGGAACCATCTGGGACTGAGATACCTCTGGGAAGGAGTTGTGAGAATCCCTCAGAGGACCATCTTAGAGACTGAAGAACCTCCCCTGGAAGTAGTGTGGAGATTCCTCAGGACCATCTGAGAGAACTGAGAGACATTCTGTAAAGGAGTTGTTTGGACTTTACAGTGACCATCTGGAGATACATGTCAGGGGTCTGCTGTGTGATCAGCCTCTGATATCCTGGATGAGAAACGAACCGGGCCAGCCTTCTTGAAACGCCCCGGCACCTATCGAGGCTAAGTCTACTCCCCAGGCCCCCAGTTGGTACTGTATCTTGTTTATGAACAGCTTTTGCTTTGTCTTCTGGCGTGCCAGATAACCACATTTTTATTCACAACATTGTCCCTGTTTTTGTGCTAGTGATCCTGGTGTAAAAGAACTGGTCTCCCATGAACAAGGACACATGAAATTCTCATTTTTAATAAGTCCTTCAATGAAAGCATACCCTGTGTTCATACCTCTGTCTTGGCCTCCACCAGTAATTAATTCACACAAACGTTAGATTTCTTTGAGCAGACACACATCTCTGGTTAGCGTTTATGACCTTCTTACACACCATATGTCACCCTTGAGTGGGCCATGTTTGACAGGCCCCCCAATGAAATTCCTTTGAAGGCCCCGCACAGACCTCAGGAAAAGTCTCAACCTGTCATAAACCCAATATATTGTATTATTAAACCCAACCCGTACTTCGTTAACCCCTTGAAGCACCCGAATGATAAAAAAAACACAATATTTTCATGATATTATCATAAGAGGAGGTGGTGGTGTGTGTGTGTGTGTGTGGTGTGTGTGTGTTGTGTGTGTGTGTGTGTGTGTGTGTTGTTGTGTGTGTGTGTGTGTGTGTGTGTGTGTGTGTGTCTGTTGTGGTGTGTCATTGTCTTTTGTGACAATGCCCGACTGGCTATAGATGACTTCAGAAACAAGTAAGTGTCATGAATATTATGGAGAAAGAAATGAAAGAAGGGATGAATAAGAAGATCAGATAAGAGGAGTACATCTAAATCTCCACAAAGGTGTACAAAGTACACACGTTTAATGGTTTGTGTTTCCTGGACTGTGTAGCCCTTAATGTCTTGTCTTGCTGTCTCACAGGTGAGACGGAGGTCAGCCTGAGTACAATGTTGAGGCCGATGCGAACGGTCTGCGCATAGTCCTGTAATGGCTGAACATGGAGAGGTGTGTACTGGATATGCCACGTTCAAGGCCTCCGGATGACTGCATCAAATGAGGAGTAACCATGAAGAGGTATGTTAAAATAGAATGGAGCTCAAAGGATGGTGGTTATTATAAACCATTAATCTTTCCTGTATTTGTGCGGGGCAAGAAATGTTTCTTCTGCATCAATCTTTGCCAGCTTGATGTAAAAGAAAATGTCTTCATCGTGTACATTTCAAGCACATCTCTGTGACAAACTAGGTAAGCCCCATCTATACGTACGAACATTAAATTTTAATCGAGCTTTCTAGCTTCTACAACATATAAAGAAAATATTCTTCTGTGGCCGTTTATATATAGCCCCCCATAATGGACCATTGCTTCTCCTCCTGATTCTCATCTTCATCCTTTGTGCCCTCGCAGGCGGTGAACTCTCTCCAGCGTCACTGTGCCCAGGGCCACCGTGTGTGAACGCTGCTCCAATCTTTTGCAGATTTTAATGGAGCCTTGTCCTGAGATCCCGAGAATATAAAACTGATGAGAGGGAACATGAGGGAGGTTGAGAGCATGTTTTCCTTCAAGGGGTACACGCATCGCTTTCATTCGAATATTTAAGCAGCTTCACATCACTCAGAATCCTTGTACACAATCAAACGCAACGTTGCTTGCATATTTTTTAATTTAACTTGAAATACCTTAACGAATAATATATGGTGACTTATCTCTACGTTTACCACATGTTACAGTATAAAAAGCAGAGTTTGACCAATAATTCTATTGTATCATCCAACCATTTACTACTAGATCTTCCCCCTGGACACCTGTTTTTTTACTTTTTTTTCCAGGGCCTTATCTAAGTATAGAAGTGAGCTAACCTCACCATGTATGTATGTCTGATTTATTCCATAAGGTCTTTTTCTATTCTATGTTCTTTCAGAGTGAGGAACGGAAATCAGCAGGTGGCGTCCGGTTCTGAGCAGCTGGCAGTCATTCCAAGTGAGGTCACCGAGTTGAAGCGCTGGGCGCAGGATAGCCTTGAGATTGATCTTTCAGAGCCAGACTTAGCTTTTCTTGTTTTTAGGCCGACATCCGGTCTTCACTCCCTAGCCCTTCCTATATTCCTTATCACTGTTTAGGTCGATGTCAAAGAACACTGGATAACTACACTTTGGTTTGGTATACGAAAGCATATAATTATTATTATGCATGACATCAATTACCTGCATTATAAAAATTGCCCCTTGAAGCCTACAGGTACGCCCCCCCTCCCGCTCTCCGCCACCTTCATGGTATACACATATTTACTGTTTAACACACAGACTCTCTCCTACTCTCCATTTGAATCAGCTATATTTCATCATCTACTATTTCCCTTTCTCCAACATTCCTATACGGCTGGTATTTAGTAATCAGTACCGGACCTGTGCTAGCTGTGTTAAATAGGATTTTCCACCATGCACAATCTCGTTATTGCATTATGTTCCCCTCGCTTGCAGAATCAGCCCTGGAAGGCGCCTGGCATAAGACACAGGCCCTTTTAGCTCCCAGCTCCAGCCATTTATCAGGTCATTCTCAACAAACGGTTGATGGCATCTTTTCCAGATCCGATCTGATCTGGAGAACCAGAATATGAGTCAGAGTTCTCATGGATCATCAGACACATCTTGAATATGGAGATTGCCCTTCCACAAAATACAAACGCCTGCTGGATGACATGACAGTGCGTATGTCACAGTTCCCATAACCTTAATTATGGAGTGAAGTAGCATATTTGAGACTGGGCTTATTTCCCATAAATTGCATGGGTGTGTATAGTAAAGGATATTCCAACACCACCCAGCACACATCCCCATACCACACTCCGTTTTTTATACTGCCTTCCCTTCACTCTTCCCTATTCTCAACCCCTCTATATCTTCCCTTTGCAGTTCCACGTTCTAAATCGCCTATTTTGCTCCCCCCCGGGCGGTTCCCTCCTTCCTCCCCTCCTTACGGCCCTGCGGCTTTGTAATCAGCACCACCTACCGTCGTTTTTTGTCTTTCACAAGGGTTCCAATGTCATCTGGATGGAAGATCTTTTCACTAATATAAGGTGGAACATAAGCTTATTACTACCAAAGTATATTTAGGTGTTTCTTTGCTTTTGGTACTAAATGAACATTGAAATGTATTAAATCATCAGTACAGCCTCATTAATATTCCTCCACATTCTGATTTTCACTTGTTTCCTTTTTATATGTCCTACTTCCTTTTCTACCCCACCCCCATCTTGACTATATACAAACTTGTGTATTTCTAATACATCTTCCCCATGCCATCCTCAGGAGGAGCCATGGTAAGTGGTCAAAGAGTATTATCTATAACTCCCTCACGCGACAGAAATTTTCCCACACCCGACGAACCACCCCTAGTTACCCTCCCCTCCTCTTGAGCTAATTGGTTATCCTCGGTCGTGCCAAACTTCGCAAACGGCAAAAAGAGGGAAACGAAACATTGCAATAAACAGTCGTGAGGTTAAAGTTGCCCAATTATTTATGGTGAAACAATACTCATATTGTCTTTTTGCATTCATACACAAGATAAAACCTGATTCTGTACATAAATCTCAAGCTGAATTAAAAAGGAGTGCAAGGAAAGGAAATTGATCTACAATTAAATATAGATTTTGTAAAATGGTAGAATAAATATGGAACTG
Source organism: Ascaphus truei (assembly GCA_036426205.1). Lineage (NCBI taxonomy): Eukaryota > Metazoa > Chordata > Amphibia > Anura > Ascaphidae > Ascaphus > Ascaphus truei. The sequence goes on from WSYH01000035.1 coordinate 370,691, forward strand.
CCATGCACAAATAACCACATTTACCCAAATAAGACGCTCAATACTTTCATATTTATCCTTTTTTTATTCTGCACCAGTATTGACACCTATCTTTGTCCCATAGCTACTTTTAATAACCAACCTTTTTGTCTTAGTGGAAACGATCTCTGTTAGCAACTCATTTCATCTGAAGCACGTCCCTATTGTGTTAGAACGAAGATCATTTCCATTGGACTACATATGTATTAAAGTACCTATATTTTTTTTCTTTGTAACGTTATTGGCCAGGTTCTCTATTTTACCATCTAACTTTTTTACTTCTTTCATTCTCGCACCTTTTCTGTACTTCCCTGCTCTCCAAATTTTGATTCGACAGAGCTAAACTATTACTATTTGGCTTTCTGCTGGCAGGAAGTCTCGGTGAACCCCTTTTTTTCTTTTAAAGTCATGTCATTTGCTGGTCTGGCCTGTTTAAGAGACGTTCACCCATATTGGCTGTGGGTCTTCGGGCCTTATTCAGTGTCTGAAGAATGTACAATCATTCCTTTTTGTTTCCTGTCCCTCGCCCAGTGTGTCCTCCCCGGTTTTCTCCCTGCTGTTCTTCTTCTCTTCCCTTTTCTTGTTGTCCCCTCCTCCTATCTCTCCTCTTCTTTGTTACTCCTTTTTTTCTGCTCTGCCTCCTCCCCTTACACAGTGTAAGTGTTTATTATATTATATACACACCATTATCCCCACTCATATTAGCTCAGGAAATTTTGACCCAACATATTGAATCACTTCTCCCATCACTTCTGTCCCCTTTGCTCCCCTTTTCTCTTTGCCTGATTTAACAGATCCCTCGCCGTGTCTTTCCTCGTGGGTTTTAGAGTCCAGGAGAGACCTGAGAGAATGAGAAACCTAATACCCACATATGTTATGTTCTGAAAAATATATTTCACGTTTATATTATTATTATTATAATCATTTCGTTAGAGGAGCGCCCCGGTTTCTTTCCTTCCCATTGCATTAAATTTGGAAAGAAGGTTTATGGTCTCTTGGAGGAGTCTTGTGATTAGGAAAACTTTTTGCTCTTAAAAAATTCTGCAACTGGTTACAGAATGGATGTGGTAACAAAAAAAACAAAAATGAAAAAATGTTTCTGCTACAATACAGATACTATATTCCCTCCACATGCATAACACCAAAGCACATTTGATTTGAATAGCGAGATGTTTTTCCTTTCCTTCAGGATCTCACCACAAGCAATTTGCAGTCACCAATCCACGAACATGGCCACAAAGCACGCTGGTAAGACAAACTGCTATCTTCTGGGGGATAAATCCAAGGTGTAAAAACTACAGAGAAGAAACGACGATGGACGAGGTGGTGTGAGAGAACGGGAATTCTTTGCCGCGACACTCTCCGAAGTTAATGATGTCATTAGTGTCTTGTGTTGGAGAAGTCCAAGGCTAACCTGTCCTTTCTGTTCCCTTAGCATATGTCTGTAGGAAAGTAGACTGTAGGTGATACAGGGCACAGAGAATTTTGTTTGTTTTTAAGCTCAGTGTTACTCTACCTTTTGGTACTTGGGCATTACCCAACCTTGATTATATGTCCTCGTTGCTTTTTACGGATTGCATTTAAAATCTTTTGAACAGCATTGTGACTTCTGTACAAAAAAATATGCTTACTGAGTAGGGCACATTAGGATAAAGCCACAGAGAGCACAAGGTTAAACCAAGGTGACAATGGTTCCCACTGGGGGAATATTCTTCCCCAAATAAAAACTTAAATAAGTGGTATTAGTTTTAATTATAAACGAAGCCTTATAATCAACGTACTACTGATACATGCCACCTGCTATTGGTTACAATTCAGTTTTGTTCTAAGTCCCCCAAAGCGCCACCGGCGACCCGTCTTCTCTCTTTTGTACGGTTATATATCGCAGTTTCATCCTTCACCTCTGCCTGTATATCGCTCTACTTTTTACTATTCCTTCAATTAAAACTTTTTGTTTGTACATCATGCAAATACTATATGGTCTAATGTTTTCTTAGATGTTATGTAACAATGACAGGACCCTGGTTATAACACAAGGAACGTATTATCCGTCTGTACAACACGTTACCACAGGGTTTATGGTGCAACACTGTAGGCGGTTTACCCAGTGAAGAGCTGTAAAATCAACACTAATATAACAACTGGTTGCAACTATAAACACGAATTCGTAAAAAAAAGAATTCCCAATCATAACCCATACAATGTCTAAAACAATTAGAGTAATGTCATTTTTTTTAAACCACATTTTATGAGCAGTTTCCCTTTGTATAGTAAGCGCAGTTTCCCCCACCCGCCTGGGAGATATGGTGGCTACTGTGTGTGGTTGCGTTAATCTGGGCTCACAGGATGGGTATGAGCCTACCGCTGCTGGGAGCCTGGGTGTGTTCTGATCCTTCGATGCCAGCGCCTCCACCTGCGACAGATCAAACAGTGTTGGGATAACCCCTACCATGAACCAATGTACAACCAGATATGGTATAATGATATTTACTAGCACAAAACTGATAATACACACATACTACACCAACCACACAGTATAATACGTAGTACCATAGTCCCACACAGCCTTTCCCACAGTACTGGGTCAGGGCACTAATGTACTGTGTCGGCCCTACAATGGACACTCCGTACCCCGTGTGTTGCGTCCAGCAAGCCGCACAAAACTAACGTGTGTAGAGCTGGGATGCACTGTTGATACCTGCCGGTACTCCACACCGGTAAGCTAAACGCGATGAAGACATTGAACAACCGTCCGATCTGGTCCCACGCCGTGTGTATCAGCGACGAGCCACCTCCACTGATGGGCTGGTACTCCAGCAGGAGCGTCCCCAACCGTTATAGTCTCTCTGCTGCGCGGTGATCTAGTCCCAAGACCACCTGATGCAGGGTTGCAGCCAGTCCTGGATGTGTCCTCTCACGCTTATGTACAGGGGTAGGGTAAGTTCCCTATCTTACTAGTGATTATCACTGCAAGCAACCACAGCTAAACGCATGGAGCCGGGTAAGCTGGGGACCTAAGGGGTTCTCTGGCCTAGTGCAGAGATCAAAGCTCCAATGCACACAACCCTACCCTGCTTCTTGTCCGAGCTCTGACCTGGCGTGCTTCCCAAGCGCAATGAAACTGTATATTCCTGGAGCAGATGGATCCCTTGGCCAGCCATTGAGCTGAACTTTGGCACTGTCCTCAAACCCCTTGGCATTGTGGGGGACTTGTATCCTCTGCTGCCAATGGACCGCAGCTCTTGCGCTACTCACTAGACGCATGGCGTGCATCTTCTAGTGGCCGCGCCGCATCTCTTCCGCATGCGGCAAGCCTAACCAACATATTGCGAGCACCCTGCCGCAGCTCTCTCTCTCTCCCGTCCCTGTCGCACCTGTCCCTGCCTCCGGCTAACCACACAGACACGCCGGGAGGTAAGGCGAACTGAAGGGGAACATGCAGGGGGGACCTGGCCAAATACTGTATATTTCTATATACATTCTTAGTAGTAGTTTACATTCATGTTTGAAGGGACACCCTTCATGGCTGATTTTTAATAATCAATTAACACTAAACCATTACTCTGTCTCTACTGTGCCCATCTCTGCTTTGAGTGTGATTAATCCGTGGACTCATGCGAGGATAAGACACAGAAGATTTTCAAACATATGGAAAAGGGTCGTACAGGTAAAATTGTAATTCAATTGTTACAGAAATGATATAATATCAAACTTCAAAACGATCAATGTACAATCTAGTGGAGTCATTTCGAAATTTAACTGGTAAAAGTCATATCTTTACTTGTGACGTCCGTTAAGGCCCAAATCTTGTTTTCAATCAAAACCTTCAGAGGTTTCCATGGCCCCTACCATGGCGGTTGCTCCATAGCCTGGGATAATTTACAAGTATTGTATTTATATTATTTAGATTGGTAACCCCTCACCGTAATTACCACCTCAGTCCTAACTCGTTCCCTTATAAACTAACCCGGTGGACTCCAAAACCGCTATAAGACTAGCAGCACTTCTTCTAAACTCTGCCTTGTCCGCCCTCATGGCCATACACAGCATGTAACTTTCTACTTCTCTGGATTGATAGAGCTAAGCCTTCGCTTCCCATTCATTGTAACCCAGATGTAGTCCTCAGCCTCAACCTAAAACTAACACCCCACCGATCCCTAATATTCTATCGAGTGCTCTATCTCCCTGTACTTATGTCAGACACATCCATGGCCTGTTTCATCTGATAATACTGCTATGATAGAGGTTTATAGAGGTATTACTATGATACGGGGCCCCCGGCTTTACGGACATGCTGAAAGCTTCTATTATAAGAGTGGAACATTCCTACAGGTCATGCTTCGTTGGTACTTCACTACCAGCCAAATAACACACCCTCTCCCCGGCGCCTCTGAAAATGTTGGCGGGGCTGTGGAATTTATGGGATTATTCTACGAACTGGGGAAATTTTTTACTCTTTTTTGACCATTCTGGTCCGAGGTCGTTGAGATATTGAGAGCACGTTTTCTATCACTTTTCCTAGAACTCATGGATCACTCTATAAAAGCGGGATTACTCTTCCCAGGGCATAGTCTCAGCAAATCACTAACATTACATTTGCTAAAGGCTGCCAGATCCCAATTTACTCTAATTCTTTTAGATATTGTATGGGTTGTGAATATTTGGTTGTTTTTTTCATAGGAATTATGTATAGTTCAATTAGTTTATAGTAAACGACTAAGAACACATTAGACAGTATAGTATTTTGCAATTAACAAACCAAGTTTTAATGAATGATGAGTACAACGATGCATTACACAATGCGGAATTTTACATACCTTTCTTGTACCCGCGCCTCCTTACGTCCGGCAGGACCCCTCGTCCCTTTTCTCTCATTGTTTTCCCCTAGTCCCCCACTTGCCTTGTTCCACTGCTCCTCTCCGTTTATAGCCTTTCTACTCCTTCTTTCTCTTTCCGTCTCTTCTTCCGACCATCCCTTTTTGTCATTCCCGTACCCCCCCTTCTTGGTGTTTTATTTTGGAATCCTAATATCCCCCAGTGGGTTAACCATTGTCACTGTTAACATCGGTCTTCTCGTTTCTTATCCTAATGGCCCTACTCATCTTACTCCTCTTTCGTCTGTTACTTTTTTTGCTTATATCGGTAAGGGTCAAATGTTGCAAGATTTAAATGCAGACTCTTAAAAAGCAGCGGAGCATCATTACAGGAAATGCTGAACCTTGCAAAAGCTGGAACCGGCAGACCAAAAGGTGAATACAGCTTAGCTCCAACCCAAACCATTCTCTGTTGCCCCCGTATCACCTACAAGGTCTACTTTCCACAGAAATATTCTAAGGATCAGAAGACAGGTTATCTTGGACCTTCTTCTCAAACACAGACACTAATTAATCATTACTTGTCAACTTCTGGAGAGTTCGGAAAAAATCCGTTGTTTCCGTCTTCTTTCTTCTTCCTTCTCTGTAGTTTAACGCCTTGAATTTCTCCCCCCATAAGTATCAGGATTTGTCTACATGCGCTTCTGGCCATGTTCTGTGGTACGATAACTAAATTGCTCTGTGCTTTCTGGAAAAGAAGGATATCCTGCATTCAGATCCACAATGTACTTTTAGCAATGTGGGAAATATAGTATACTACATCATTCTTGTGAATTCCCGTACAAAGTGGTTTCCGTGATCAGTCCTGGGCAATTACCTTGATAATTGCACAACCTAAGCCACCGTCCCAAAATCTATGCATTCTTTACTTTCCTCCGCCTTAAAATTCTGGTGTGCCTGGGATTTTTTCTATATCTTGGGGAGATAAATATAAATAAATTGCTCATTGTATGCGAAAACTTTTTCACAATTTTTTGTGACAAAATTATTTTTGGCAACTAGTTGGCTGATTTTTAGAGCCTAAAAGTTTTTCAAATTCACCCATTATTCACTGTCGTTTCAGTTTCGCTAAGTAATTGGCCAAGCATTTTCTCCTCTCCTTTCCAGTAAAACCTTTTTTTTCAGACTTGATGAGAGTTAGCATCATTAATTGATATGCGGTGGGGGGAATTTTTACTCTGTTATAAAGGCACTGACTGATTTGCCCGAAAAAAACAACCAATCCGTAAACTTTTGCACATCTGTACGACTATGTATTTTTGGTTCATCATATATGCAACGCAGAAATAAAACTCGCAAGAGACTATGCTTATTATTACGTGCAGAATAAAAACAATCAGTACTGAAGTAAATACATATTTAGTCCAATAAATGATCTTCCTTTCTAACACGATAGGGATGTGCTCAGCATGAAATGATGCTACTCAGAGATCTTCCTAAACACTAAAGGTTTGTTTATTAAATAGCTATGGGCAAAACTAGTGTATACTGGTGCAGAATAAAAAAGATCATCTGAAAGTATTGAGATTTTTATTTGGTAAATGTGGTTCTTTGTTCATGGCAGTTCCATATTTCTCTTACCTTTACACATCTATATTTATATTGTAGCTCAATTCCTTTCTTGTCACTCCTTTTATTCAGTTGAGATTTATGTACAGAATAGATGTTTTTATCTTGTGTATGAATGCAAAAAAGCTCATCTGATATGTTTCACATAAATCATTGGGCAACTTTACATACGACTGTTTATGCAATGTTCTCTTTCCCTTTTTGTCCCGTTTGGAAGTATCTCATATAGAACAGTTTTGAGTTTCATAATAGTGATTTGAACATTTTGTGATGGTTTTATAGCTAATATCTCTTTGCACTTCCAGTTGCTGCCTCCTGAGGAATGGCACTGGGGAATGCTGTATAGAAAAACACAAGTTTTATAGTCACGGTTGGTTTAAGCACATGAGCTTGAAAAATTAAGCAATTGCAATCATACTGTTATTAATATTAATGAGTTTCCTGAAGTGATTTAATACCTTCGAGTGGTTATTTATTACCAAAAGCAAAGCAAAACCTATATACTCTTTTTGTAGTAATAAGCTTATGTTTATATATTCAGTTTAAAGAAGTAGGCACTACAAGTAATTTTAAAACGGTATTTCTGATTTATACTCTCTAGGTTACATAGATACTGATTGAATGCATAAATAACCCTGATGTGTATGATATTAATGTATGTGTGTGTGTGTGTGTGTGTGTTTTGTTTGGTTTTAATATCCTTTCTATACTACCCCAATGCACTTCATGTTGGAAATAAGCCCAGTCCCAAATTCTAATTCATTCATAATTAAGGTCTAGTGGGACACTGTGTACATACTGCATGTCCTGTCCATCCAGCAGGCGTTTGTATGTGGCAATCTCCATCTCCAGATGTGTCTTCTGGTCCATGAGAACTCTGTACTCATAGTTCTGGTTCTCAGATCAGATCGGATCTGGCCCAGCTGCCTCACGTTGTTGATCATGCCCTGTAACTGGCTGAGCTGGGAGCTATAACCGGCCTGTTGTCTCTGCCAAGCTGCCTTCCAGGGCTGATTTCTGCAAGAGAGGAACATACTGGCAATAAGAGATTGTGCAATTGGTGGAAATCCTATTAACACAGTAGCACAGTCCTGTACTGATTACTAAATACAGCAGTATAGGCAATGTGGAGAAAGGGAAATAGTAGATGATAAATATTATGATTCTGGAGAGTAGGAGAGTCTGTGTGTTAAGCAGTAAATATGTGTATACCACTGAGAGTACATGTAGGCTTCAAGGGGATTTTATATATGCAGTGTATATCTGTATGCCAATAATACTGTATATGCTTTTGTTCTTTTCAAACCAATGTGTGTAGTTATCCAGTGTTCTTTGCATAGACCTAAACAGTGGTACACACAAATATGGAGGAATATGAGTGCTAACACATACCATGCTCAGCTGGCTTGAAGCTCAATCTCCAGGCTCTGCGCACAGCGCTTCAAACTCGGTGACCTCACTTTGGACTGACACCAGCTGCTCAGAACCGGACGCCACCTGACGATTCAGTTCCTCACTCTGCAAGAACTAGAAATAGAAAAGAGACAACTAGGGAATATATCGAGACATACAGTAGGACTGTGAGTTAGGTACATATTTAGAAAATGTGGCCACACAAATACCACACCCTTTATTTAATCTTAATAGTAATTGGAGTCTAGTTGTTATCAACTCTGCTTTCTTATACCTGTACTGTGTGTAAACTAGATAAGTCAACGCATATCTATTCTGCTCTCGGTACCAGTTAGATTGTAAGACACTACGATGACGTTGTTGAAGGTTTTAGAGAAATCATCATGTTATCTGATGTGAGCTGTTGAAATATTGAATGAAAGGGTGCGTTTTACCTTTGAAGGAACAGCTCTCAACCTCCCTCATGTTCCTCTCCATCATGTTTTCATATTGCTCTCGGATCTCAGACAAGGCTCCGTTCAAATCATCGCAGATGGAGCAGCGTTCACTCCACGTTGACTCTGGCGCCCGCTGAGCGCGAGAGAGAGTTCACCTCCTGCAAGGGCACAAGATGAAGATGAGAATCAGGAGGAGAAGCAATGTCCATTATGGGGCTATATATCAAGCTGCACAGAAGAATATTCTTTATGTTGGTGGAAGTAGCTTCATTCATGTTGTACGTCAAGGTTTTTTAAGTAAAATTGGGATATCGTGAGAGTTCAATTCAAATGACAGGCTAGATTTGGGTACACCCAGTTCACAGAGTATGCTTCAAATGTAGATGAGACTTTTCTTTTACATCAGGCTGGCAAAAACTATTCTTGCCCCGCACAAATACAGGAATATTAATGGTTTCATACATAACCCCCTCATCTTGACTCCATTCTATTACATTACCTCTTCATGGTTACTCCTCATTTGCTGCAGTTCATCCTGGAGGCCTGAACTTGCATCTCCAGGTCACACCTCTCCATGTTCAGCCCTTCCAGGACTCGCGCAGACCGTTCGCATCGGCCTCAACATTGTTCCATGGCTGACCTCCGTCTCATACCTTGTGAGACAGCAAGAACAAGACATTAAGGGCTCACAGTCCAGGAAAACACAAACATTAAACGTGTGTACTTGTACACCTTTGTGGAGATTTAGATGTACTCCTCTATCTGATCTTCTTATTATTCATCCTTCTTTCATTTTTTCTCCATATATTCATGACACTTACTTGTTTCTGAAGTCATCTATAGCCAGTGCGGGCATTGTCTATCTGCAGAACAATCCCGCATTCTCCACAGTGCTGCAGCGATCTAAAAAACATACCAGGCAGTGAATTCATATTCGTCTTTAGTCAGTGCAACATTGATTTTATTTCCAAAGAATGAACTTGAATGTATACCTGACACTGGAGCTCCTGAATAACACTGTAGTACTGACTGAAGTCAGGGGATGGAGCTGGGGGCATTGTTTGCATACCACTCACAGATCTTTCTCTCCAGTGGGCATTTTCCTGCTCCGTGAGTTCACTCTCTCCAGGTAAGATGAAGTCGTTCATTAGAAGCTGCATGGTTTCCTTCTCATTGATGCCGAACAGGCCATCATCTTAGAACCACCGTTACCCCCAAAGCTGCTAAAGTGGCTTCCTGACTAGAGCCACCATGTACACTTCCATAGCCACATCCATGCCGAAAGAAGAGTGTTTGGAGCTGGAAATTCCTTTACCTCCATATCCTCCATGATGGATCTCCATGAATGGATGTGGGAGCCTCCATGATGGCTTTATGGGGTTTGCAGTGGCTCATAGTGATGCTAAAGGTGGATCCAAATGGAAGGACACTGCAGCTTGATCAGCAAGTGAAGTATAAGTGCTCCCTATCCAAGGTCTCCTTTATAGAAAGTATGGGTGGGAGGGGTTGCTGAGTGAAGACTTTTAGTATATCGACATTACCTTTTTCCAAGTCTAGAGATTTGGAAGTTCTTCAGAAAATCACAGCACGTCTCGGGCTGAAGGGACACAACAGTTTTACGTTTGTTTTCAATGCTGCACAACAAGGGATAATTACCCCACCCATAATGTACAAAAGTGCATGTCTACATCAAAGAAGAAGACACGCTGAATAAACACCGGCATAAAGCACTTAATTATTTAATTCACCACTATTTATTAATGTGTTGGAAGTAATGTTTCTGGAGAACGGAGGATTCTGATGACAATCGTGGGTGGGAGACAGGGGATGCATGGTACAAAGCCAAATACCACTTGGATCCTGATTTAGTCTTGTTTGTTTTGTGAAACTAGTTAAACCTATTTTGGAAAATATTGACAGTTATTTTCTTTAAATGCTTTTATTTATGTTGATCACAATAATTGCACCATGTGAAATAAATAACATACGTGGAGAGCAAAGTGAAATAACTTAAACATGCTTTAAGAAATTTCTACTTATACAGTAGCGGCACGGCTTTTAATTTTGATGTAGATGCCGGCGGCATGCCGGGATCTACCTCCGCTGCCGCTCAGTCATGCATAATCAAAACTGTGATTCATATCGTACTGGTGAGCCGGCTTAAGGGACACTTACACTCAAGGCTGTTGATAACGCTCCCCATTTGTTACAATGCGCCCAACAGAGGGATAATTTACCCCACCCATAATGGTACAAAAGTGCATGACAACATCAAGAAGAAGTAAAACACCGCGCTGTGAATTAAGCACTTAATTATTTAATTCATAGGATGTTTATTAATGTGTTTTAGAAGTAATGTGTTTCTGGAGAACGGAGGAGAGAACGGAGGTGATAGATCTGCTATCTGTATTTAACTGCTGAGGAAGGGGAGGGGGAGCACCCACAAGACAGGTAAGGACAGCCATTGATGTGAATAAAGGTGGAGGAGGATAAATCTGGAAAAATAATGAACAGAAACCCAAACATTACAAAAGGTATGGCACACCAGGTTGGTTAATATTTTTGTGCCATTACAAGACAATGTGGGGGAGACGGGTTGGTGTGGGGTGTGCAAACCCATTAGCATTGGGCACTTTGGGGGGGGGCATCACAACTTTGGCATTGTGAATCCGAACAGCAGCAACACTCGAACCCATGCCATCTATGGATTCGTATGCATCGCCCCGGGGCTAATCCAGATCATCTTCACACCCAGTCAGCTGGTGGAACCATCCTCCTAAGCTCCATCCAGGTCCCAGGGCCCCTGAATCCCCTTTGTTTTATACCCGTTAAATTGGATTCCTAAACATTTGGGAATATATCATTGCATACAGTAACCTATACAGAAAATCGCACTCAGCCGTTGGCTAGTTGGAATTAGCTCCTATTCCTACATTTCTGGTCGGGCTGTTTCGGGGGGAGGAGGGTTATCTTACTTTATGTGCCCCTCAAGGTTGCGAAATGATGTTCAATCAGAGAAAGACCCCTCTAGGACATGGGACACGGTAGAGTAGAGTTCCCCCCGTTTCCTGCTCTGTCTCCCGTTGGGGGCGGGGGCCTACTCTTCTGTTAAATCTGTGGGATAATCATAGTCCCTTAACTAGTAAGGACGGAACATCTTGCTTCCACATTATTAAATATCCTGAACATTTCGGCAACTTATTTACAAAGTTCTACGTATCTAAAGCTCCCTTTTTTTATTTTCTCTATTTCTCGAAGGGGGGGGGAGGGGGACTCAAGCCCTCAAATTGTGGGACCAGGCTCGAGGATGAGGGCCTTTCCTGGCAGAGAATTCAGGAGGCAGTTACAGTCTTTAACACGGCGAATGTAATTTAACTCTCCTTATATACAGTAGTCATCCTAAACATTTTGTGGGTATCTCATTTGTAGTAGCAATCAACATAAAACCTTTTGTGGGGCTCATAGTTACGCCGGTTGAGCTTTAAAGCATTTCCCCAGTTTCTTCCTGTATGTTAAGTCCACAAGGTCACTCCAGCAATATTCTATCACTTGCTAGTGCATGTAATACATTTATTAACCTGAACATTGTCCTGTGAGCTGTTTAGTTTGAAAGGTTTTTTTTAAATTTGTTCTAGACTTGCAAACTGAGAAATGTTTGCATTTAAAGAAACCCTTTTCTTTCCTTACCAAGTGTTAAATTGGAGTCCAATTATATTTTAGTAACCTGTATATACAATCTCAGTACAACTTGTATTGCACACAATTTAGGATGCAGTGTGATAAAACTATACATATATATAATATCTGAATATATATTAACATTATAACCTTACTGACTATATATACTGTATAATAGTACGTATATAGTTCAATACACAAAGCATTTTAAGTTATCACTTTGCTCTTGCCTTGTTTATTATTTTCCATCAGGCTGTGCATTATGCTGTGAATCATAATAATTAAAGCATTTAAAGAAAAATAACTGTCAATATTTTCCAAATAGGTTTAACTAGTTTCCACAAATCAAACAACTAAATCAGGATCCAAGTGGTATTTGGCTTTGTACCATGCATCTCCTGTCTCCCACCCCATTGTCATCAGAATCCTCCGTTCTCCAGAAACACTGACTTCCAAACACTTAATAAACATAGTGTGAATAAATAATTAAGTGCTTTATGCCGGTGTTTATTCCAGCGTGTTTTACTTCTTCTTTGATGTAGACATGCACTTTTGTACCATTATTGTGGTGGGGTAAATATTCCCTTATTTTGTGCAGCATTGAAACAAACGTATAAACTGCTGTGTCCCTTAGCCGTCGAGACGGGCCTGTGATTTCTGAAGACCTCCAACTCTCTGACTTGGAAAAAGTGTAATGTCGATATAATGCACATAAAAGTCACCTTCAATCTCAGCAACCCCTCCCCACCCATACTTTCTATAAAGGAGACCTTGGATAGGGAGCACTTACAACTTCACTTGCTGATCAAGCTGCAGTGTCCTTCCATTTTGATCCACCTTTAGCATCACTATGAGCCACTGCAAACCCCATAAAGCCCATCATGAGGCTCCCCATTTCATATCTGGAGATCCCATCATGGAGGATACGGAGGTAAAGGAATTTCCAGCTCCAAACACCCTCATCTTCGCCATGGATGTGGCTATGGAAGTGTACATGGTGGCTCTAGTCATGGAAGCCACTTTAGCAGCTTTGGGGGGTAACGTTGGTTCTAAGAATGATGGCCTGTTCGGCACCAATGAGAAGGAAACCATGCGCTTCTGAATGAACGACTTTCATCTTACCTGGAGGAGTGAACTCACTGGAGCAGGAAAATGCCCAACTGGAGAGAAAGATCTGTGAGTGGTATGCAAACAATGCCCCCAGCCATCCCCTGACTTCAGTCAGTACACAGTGTTATTCAGGAGCTCCATTGTCAGAACATTCAAGTTCATTCTTTGGAAATGAAATCAATGTTGCACTGACTAAAAGACGAATTGAATCACTGCCTGGTATGTTTTTTAGATTGCTGCAGCTACTGTGGAGAATGCAGGATTGTTCTGCAGATAGACAAATGCCCCGACTGGCTATAGATGACTTCAGAAACAAGTAAGTGTCATGAATATTATAAAGAAATAAATGAAAGAAGGGATGAATAAGATCAGATAAGAGGAGTACATCTAAATCTTCACAAAGATGTACAAGGTACACAAGTTTAATGGTTTGTGTTTCCTGGACTGTGTAGCCCTTAATGTCTTAAAAAACCTTGGCTGCCCGAAAAGTGGCTCCATGAACTAACGCCACACATTACACTTCCATAGCCACATCAGACCGAATGAAGAGTGTTGGGAGCTGGAAATCCTTTACCTCCACCCTCCGATACCTCCATGATGGGACATGGAGCCACCATGATGGGCTTTATGGGGTTGCAGTGGCTCATAGTGATGCTAAGGTGGATCCAAATGGAAGGACACTGCACTTGATCAGCAAGTGAAGTATAAGTGCTCCTCCAAAGTCTCCTTTTATAGAACGTACAGTAGGTGGGAGGGGTTACTGAACGAAGTGCACTTTTATGTGCATTATATCGACATTACGCTTTTTCCAAGTCTAGACAATTTGGAAGATTCTTCAGAAATCAGACTGTCCGGCGGCTAAGGGACACAACAGTTTTACCATTTTGTTACAGCGCTGCCAACAGAGGGTAAATTTACCCCACCCATAATGTACAAAAGTGCATGACAACATCAAAGAAGAAGTAAAACACGCGCTGTGATTAGCACTTAATTATTTAATTCATAGGATGATTTATTAATGTGTTTAGAAGTAATGTGTTTCTGGAGAACGGAGAGAAACAGGTGATAGGACTGCTATCTCTTATTTAAACTGCTGAGGAGGGGGAGGGGGAGCACCCACAAACAGTAAGGACAGCCATTGATGGTGAATAAAGGTGAGGAGGATAATAATGGGAAAATAATGAACAAGAAAACCCAAACATTACAAAAGGTAAGGGCACACCAGGTTGGTTAATATTTTGTGTGCCATTACAAAGACAATGTGGGGGAGACGGGTGGTGTGGGTTAGCAACCCCATTAGCATTGGGCACTTTGGGGGGGCATCACAGACGTTGGCATTGTGAAGTCCGAACAGCAGCAACACGAACCCATGCCATCTAGATTCGTATGCATCCCCCGGGGCTAATCCAGATCATCTTCACACCCAGTCAGCGGTGGAACCATCCCCTAAGCTCCATCCAGGTCCCAGGGCCCCTGAATCCCCTTTTTTTATACCCTTTAAATTGGATTCTAAACATTTGGAATATATCATTGCATCCAGTAACCTATACAGAAAATCGCACTCATCCGTTGGCTAGTTGGAATTTCTCCTATTCCTACATTTCTGGTCGGGCTGTTTCGGGGGAGGAGGGTTTATCTTACTTTATGTGCCCCTCAAGGTTGCGAATGAATGTTCAATCAGAGAAAGACCCCTCTAGGACATGGGACTACGGTAGAGTAGAGTTCCCCGTTTCCTCTCGTCTCCCTTTGGGGCGGGGGCCTACTCTCGTGTTAAATCTGTGGGATATCATAGTCCCTTAACTAGTAAGGACGGAACATCTTGCTTCACATTATTAAATATCCTGAACATTTCGGCAACTTATTTACAAAAGTTCTACGTATCTAAAGCTCCCTTTTTTTATTTTTCTTCGAAGGGGGGGAAGGGGGACTCAGCCCTCAAATTGTGGGGACCAGGCCGGAGGATGAGGGCCTTTCCTGGCAGAAATTCGGAGGCAGTTACAGTCTTTAACGGCAATGTATTTAACTCTCCTTATATACAGTACATCCTAAACTTTTGTGGGTATCTCATTTGTAAGTAGCAATCAACATAAAACCTTTTTTGTGGGGCTCAAGTTACGGCCGTTGAGCTTTAAAGCATTTCCCCAGTTCTTCTGTCTGTTTGAAGTCCACAGGTCACTCCAGCGTCTACTATCACTGCTAGTGCATGTAATACTTTATAACCTGAACATTGTCCTGTGAGCTTTTAGTTTGAAAGGTCTTTTTTTAAATTTGTTCTAGACTTGCAAACTGAGAAATGTTTGCATTTAAAGAAACCCTTTTCTTTCCTTACCAAGTTTAAATTGGATTCCAATTAATATTTTAGTAACCTGTGATATACAATCTCAGTACACTTGTATTGCACACAATTAGATGCAGTGTGATTAGAATACCTAAAAATATATATATATCTGTATATATATTAACATTATAACCTTACTGACTATATATACTGTATAGACAGTATAGTTCAATACACTTAGCATTTTAAGTTCAACTTTGCTCTTTGCCTTGTTATATTATTTTCACATGGCTGGCATTATGCTGTGAATCATAATAAATTAAAGCATTTAAAGAAAAATACCTGTCAATATTTTCCAAAATAGGTTTAACTAGTTTCCACAAATCAAACAACTAAATCAGGATCCAAGTGGTATTTGGCTTTGTACCATGCATCTCCTGTCTCCCACCCACATTGTCATCAGAATCCTCCGTTCTCCAGAAACACTTACTTCCAAACACATTAATAAACATAGTGTGAATTAAATAATTAAGTGCTTTATGCCGGTGTTTATTCACAGCGTTTTTACTTCTTCTTTGATGTAGACATCACTTTTGTACCAGTTAGGGTGGGGTAAATATTCCCTTATGTTGTGCAGCATTGAAACAAACGTATAAACTGCTGTGTCCCTTAGCCGTCGAGACGGGCCTGTGATTTCTGAAGAACTCCAACATCTCTAGACTGGAAAAAGTGTAATGTCGATTAATGCACATAAAAGTTCAATTCACTCAGCAACCCCTCCCACCCATACTTTCTATAAAGGAGACCTTTGGATAGGGAGCACTTACACTTCACTTGCTGATCAAGCTGCAGTGTCCTTCCATTTTGATCCACCTTTAGCATCACTATGAGCCACTGCAAACCCCATAAAGCCCTCATGGAGGCTCCCACATTCATATCATGGAGATCCCATCATGGAGGATACGGGAGGTAAAGGAATTTCCAGCTCCAAACACTCCTCTCTTCGGCCATGGATGTGGCTATGGAAGTGTACATGGTGGCTCTAGTCATGGAAGGCCACTTTAGCAGCTTTGGGGGTAACGGTGTGTTCTAAGAATGATGGCCTGTTCGGCACAATGAGAAGGAAACCATGCAGCTTCTGAATGAACGACTTTCATCTTACCTGGAGAAGTGAACTCACTGGAGCAGGAAAATGCCCAACTGGAGAGAAAGATCTGTGAGTGGTATGCAAACAATGCCCCCAGCTCATCCCCTGACTTCAGTCCAGTACTACAGTGGTTTATTCAGGAGCTCCAGTGTCAGGTAAAATTCAAGTTCATTCTTTGGAAATGAAATCAATGTTGCACTGACTAAAAGACGAATATAATTCACTGCCTGTGTATGTTTTTTTGTTTGCTGCAGCTACTGTGGAGAATGCAGGATTGTTCTGCAGATAGACAATGCCCGACTGGCTATAGATGACTTCAGAAACAAGTAAGTGTCATGAATATTATGGAGAAAGAAATGAAGAAGGGATGAATAAGAGATCAAGATAAGAAGAGTACATCTTAAATCTCCACAAGTGTACAAAGTACACACATTTAATGTTTTGTGTTTTCCTGGACTGTGTAGCCC
>WSYH01000035.1:393908-409344 GCA_036426205.1 Ascaphus truei
CCGGCCTGTGTCTCTGCCAAGCTGCCTTCCAGGGCTGATTTCTGCAAAGAGAGGAACATACTGCAATAAGAGATTGTGCAATTGGTGGAAATCCTTATTTAACACAGTAGCACAGTCCTGTACTGATTACTAAATACAGCAGTATAGGCAATGCTGGAGAAAGGGAAATAGTACATGATAAATATGTATGATTCATGGAGAGTAGGAGAGTCTGTGTGTTAAGCAGTAAATATGTGTATACCACTGAGAGTACATGTAGGCTTCAAGGGGGATTTTATATATTGCAGTGTATATCTGTATGCCATAATAATACTGTATATGCTTCTTCTTCCAAACCAATGTGTGTAGTTATCCAGTGTTCTTTGCATAGACCTAAAAAGTGATACCGCACACTAATGGAGGAATAGGAGTGCTAACACATACCATGCTCAGCTGGCTCTGAAGCTCAATCTCCAGGCTCTGCGCACAGCGCTTCAACTCGGTGACCTCACTTTGGACTGACACCAGCTGCTCAGAACCGGACGCCACTTGACGATTCAGTTCTTCACTCTGCAAGAACATAGAAATAGAAAGAGACCTTAAGGAATAATATCTGACATACAGTAGTTGCACTGTGAGTTAGGTGACATATTTATAAATGTTGTCATACAAATACCACACCTTTTATTTAATCTTAATAGTACATTTGGGAGGTCCATAGAGTTGTTAGTATCAACTCTGCTTCTTATACCTGTACTCGTGTAGTAAACATAGATAAGTCACCATATCTTATTCTGCCTCCGGTACCACGTTAGATTGTAAGACATACGATGAAAACGTTGACTTTGAAGGTTTTCGAGAAAATTCATCGTTATCTGATATGAGCTGTTGAAATATTAGAATGAAAGTGATGTGTTTACCCTTTGAAGGAACATGCTCTCAACCTCCCTCACCTCTCCTCCCAGTCATGTTCTATTGCTCTCGGATCTCAGACAAGGCTCCGTTCAAATCCGCAGATGGAGCAGCGTTCACTTCCACGTTGACTCTGGCGCCCAGCTGAGCGCGGAGAGAGTTCACCTCCTGCAAGGGCACAAGATGAAGATGAGGATCAGGAGGAGAAGCAATGTCCCATTATGGGGGCTATATATCAAGCTGCACAGAAGAATATTTCTTTATTATGTTTGTGGAAGTAGCTTCATTCCATGTTGCACGTCAATGTGTTTTTTAAGTACACAATTTGGGGAGTGATTACTGTATATGAGGATGTATTAGAATTGAAAATTCAAAATGCCAGGCCTGCATTTGGGTTAACCCCAGTATCACAGAGATATGCTTCAAATGTAGGAGGAGACATTTTCTTTTACATCAGGCTGGCAAAAACTATTCTTGCCCCGCACAAATACAGAAATATTAATGGTTTCATACCTAACCCCATCCTCTTGCGTTCCATTCTATTACATTACCTCTTCATGGTTACTCCTCATTTGCTGCAGTTCATCCTGGAGGCCTTGAACTTGCATCTCCAGGTCACACCTCTCCATGTTCAGCCCTTCCAGGACTCTGCGCAGACCATTCGCATCCGCCTCAACATTGTTCCTCATACTGACCTCCGTCTCATACCTTGTGAGGGTTTGGATATCCCTTGGGTGTTTTCTTACAGCATTCCCCAGTTGCCATTTTCCTCGTAGGCAGCCATTGTAAGTGCAAAAGAGATATAGCTATAAACCATCACAGAATGTCAACCACTACATGAAACTCAAACTGTTCTATATAGATACTTCCAACGGGACAAAAGAGGGAAAAGAGCACATTTGCAATACATTCGTATTTTAAGTTGCCAATGATTTATGTGAACCTATCAAAAATTATTGTTTTAATCATAGACAAGATCAAAACCTCTATTCTGCAAAATATTCTCAACTGGAATAAAGGAGCGACATGAAAGAATTGAGCTAAATATAAATATAGAAACATTTATTATACTGGCACACAAAGTATGTGATATAATGGAAAAGCTGGTGGTGCAAAAGGGAACCGAGAGGACCCTGTTTCCTCCCAATAATCTAATGACACTAACATGTTCCCAGCCCCGAATAGAGAAGAAAAGAGTAAATGATCACCAAAGGAAAAATGTTAATTGACACTTATGATTCACATGGTTACCAAGGACCGAAAGAGCACTATTACTGGGAAGGGAAAAAGACAGGAAGGGGGGGAGAGACAAAACATGGGGGGGGAGGGAGAGGAAAACACGGGGGGGGGTTAAAAGTCCAGGGCAAGGGGGGGGCAACGTTCGGGGGTAATGGTACACCCCTTCTTCACTGGGCCTTTCCCAGGAAGACGTAGTCAAACCTGGTACGTCCCTCAACCCTGTGACTAGAATCCCTGACATGCACAGTAACAGACTATCACTGATCTGTGCTGAATGTGGGTTTGGCTTTGAGACAAAAGAGCGACATCTAGATTGTAATAAACACCTTTTTGAGCTATGTGTGTAGCAGGGGAATACTGCAAAGGAGGGCTCTAAAGGGTTAATGACCCACGGATCAAACCTATAGGAGAGATAACATAATCAAAGCCCTTGTTTTTTTTTTGAAACAACAAAAGGGAAAAACACTCACTGGCCCTCTGTCAAGGAAAAAAACACATACTTTGAGTCCAGCAAGTGCAGGGAGCACATGGGATGTCCTAAAGCGGTAGCCCTGTAGCCGCAAGTACCCCAACCTCGTATGCAATTCAGTCCATCACTGAAAAAGGAGGGCGGCGCCTGCGTCCTTAAGGCAGCATGGCAATGGGACCTTACTCCTAGCAGAGGCAGGATCCGCGTCTCCATTGTTCGACAGACTGCGCACCGCGAAGTGAAGTCGCTCGCATGCGCTACAACGCAAAGTCATAGCCGTTCCCGATCCGCAGGAGGCGCAAGCTGACCATATACTCAAGCGTCAGAGGAGATTTTTGCAGCTGCAGGATGAGAGTATTTGACATTTATTTCAGTAGCGTGAATATCTAGTTGTACAACTTACAAAGGTATTGCACCAGGACTGATCCACAGGAACACTTTGTAAGGAGCTGCCCAAGAATGAGTGCATAGTCCTATATTTCCCCACAGTCTAGCACAAAGTCACATGTGATTTCAATGCAGATATGTCTTTCCTTTCCCAGGTCTCACCACAGCAATTCAGGTCACATCCACAGAACATGGCCAAAGCCAGCTGTTAGAACAATCTGATACGTCTGGGGGAGAAAGCAATGTGTAAAACTACAGAGAATAAACGAAATGGAGAACGGAATTCTTCGCCGAAATCTCCAGAAGTTATGGATCATTAGTGTCTGTTGTTTGAGAATTCCCAAGCTAACCTGTCTGTCTTTCTGATCCTTACAAATATGTTTCTGTAGAAAGTAGACCTGTATGGTGATACGGGGCACAGAGAATGGTTTTGGGTTTTGGAGCTCAGGTTATCTCACCATTTTGGTTCTGAGTTACTCTCCCAGCTTGTCAAAGGTTTTCAGCATTTCCTGTAATGATGCTCCTCTTGCTTTTTAAGGATTGCATTAACATCTTGCAACATTGTGACTCCTTATCATATATACACATACCAATACAGAGAAATATGCTTATATGAGTAGTGGCCATTAGATAAAGCCCCACAGAAACGCGAGGTGAATAGTGACAATGTTACCCCACTGGGGGATATATTCTTCCACAAATAAACATCCAAGAATGGTGTTTTTACTATAACCGTAGTCTTAGTATATCAAGTACCTACTGATACAATGCCACTGCTATTGGTTACAATGCAGATGGGCTGTGCCCACAGCTATCACCTTTCCTATTTTGTGACGTGGTACATACATTATTTCACCTCGCATGTAATGCATCTTTTTACTCATTCCTTCATAACACATCTTGTTTGTCATCATTGCAAAATACTATACGCTAATAGTGTTTTAGTGCGATGCTAACTGTCACGCGCTACGTACCAGCACACCCCGTGAGCACGCTGCCCTGCATACAGCATGACAAAGGGTATAACTACACACGCTCACACAGCGTGTCTCACCCTCTCACCTTTCCGCCAAGGTCCGTAATGAACAATCTCAACTCTAATCTCGTCCTCAAGATTCTGTCACCAAGAGCAACGGCCATCAGTGATGCACGTACTTAGATATGCAAAACGCCAGGTTTAATACAGACAGTTACATCTAGCCAACACTCTTCTTACTCTGCAAAGGTGCCTAGTGCAATGAGTTTAAATATTAACCCCATTACTCAATTCGCAAATACAATCTAATCGGTTCCACCACCCAAGAAATGCAACAAATTTAATTAATAGATCTCCAGGTCTTCAAGTCCCCTGTATCATCTAACGAAAAAACTAATGCCACGCCCCCACGTCCTACCATACCCCACGCCAACTGCCTCGTGCTAGACCCAAAGCTCCGTCCCAATGTAATACCCCATCCAAGCGCACCATCCCCATTTAGACCATACAAATTCTTATAAATGTTGGTCGAATGAAATATATGATAGCGTCAAAGTTCATTTAGAGCCAAAGCTTATTATTAATGTTTTAATATATATAAATGTATGTGCTTAGATACAAAAAAAGGTACAACAGAAATACATCACAGTAAATGCAGCGCAGTATTGTAAAAATACAGGAATAAAACTAAAATAGAAATCCCTATACAGTACTTACCATATGTCATAGGTTTTCTCCCAGAGAGGTCACTGGCTACTAATTGGAAAATCACATGTTGGTCCAAAACACCCCTCTGTTGAATCTGATATCCATCGATCCCTTGCTAAGGTTTATGTACTATTGTTCCCCCCCCCGTTAAACAACCATAAGACCACCCCTGTCGTAAACATCAGCGCTGCGAGATGACAGTTTTGAATGAGTAAAAAAAGGAACATGAAGCATATTGTTACGATGCGCGGAACACGCCCCCGCGGCGTTTCCTTCCTTACTGTTTAATTTGATCGCCGCCCTCTAGCTGCGAGTCAATTCCTGTGGTCTTTACAGTGTTTCTGTGAAGTAATTGTCGCGCATCTTGCTTTCGGCAATCCGCCCCTTCTTCCTCCTGACAGAAGTAAGCCACCTGACTCACTTGCTTATCAAGTCATTTGCTACCTACCCTGGTTCCTGCAAGTACTACCATCGCATGCTGTTCCTGCCTGGTGACCTCCTTGGGAACCTTTACTACTACCTCCTTTGGATTCCTGGAAGGCTGGGACATTCACTCATTCTACTTTCTGAGTTAGTTACCGTGCGGGTAGTGTAGGACCTGCTGATTAGGGGTTTACCTTGACGTGGTAGCAGGCTTACAATACTTTGGCCGAAGCATTCAACTAAAAAACCCTTACTTGAACTTAGTATTTGCTGCACTCTACTGTCACTGGCACTATGCCTTTAAGGAGGCTGGATGTCCTCCAAGAAGCATTTCCATTTTGACCTTTGTTCTCTGGACTCAACTTACCTTGCTCTCCACAGCAACAACAGATAACCTGCTTCTCAACCACAGATACCCCTGCTTCTCTCTAGTTCTCGTTATTATACCTGAGTATCCTGAGCCTGCGGCTACTCTCCATGCAGAGGCCTGCTTCTGATGTCTCCTGAGGCCTGCTTGCTACTCTCCATGCAGAGCCTGTGTTTCCTGATTTCCTGTTGTCTGTGCTACTCTCCATGCAGAGGCCTGTGTTCCGTTTCCTGAGACCTGCTGCTACCTCCACGCAAGATCAGTACTACTTACTTTCCACACTAAGGCCTGTGTTCCTGAGTTCCTAAGGTCGTTGCTCTACTCTCCACGCAGAGGCCTTTTCCATACTCCTGTGCTGAAGCGTTGGGTCTTTCCCCCGTTCGTGTGCCTGAGAACACGCGTCATCCCCCCCTCTGCTGCCAGAGCATGCGCGCACATGCAGCTGGGCTAGGTCGTGTTCCTGAGCTTGCTCCGGATGCATCGCGCATTCTTCTGTGCGCGGCGTGGTCACGTGACTACGTTCGCTCCGTCCCCAGCTGCACGGCAAACTCCTCCACTCCCTTTCGTCTCTCCTGTCGATTCCCCACCTCGCTATCGGGTCCCTCCCTTTTCCCTCAGCTTTTGTGAAAGAGCACAGCGTAAACACATAACAGTATGTACAGTAAATAATTGCTATTTCTTCCTAAAAGCAGGCAAACACCAGATTTCTAAATGCTTTATCCAAACTCAGGCAAGGTGGAAGCGGTATCAGTATACCTGTATATAAAAAAAACTCTTCAAAAATTCTAATTACTTTTGTAGTGGAGAAAGCATATTTGGACGAGACAATTATCAGAAAGCAATAAGGCAATAAATTGCTGGCACAAAGTAAAGAAAGTACAATCCGCGGCCTCTATTAAGTCTATTAAATTGGGAAAAGGGAGACTCATACGACGCAAAAATGATGAGGAGTTTATAGACTTCTGTGCCTCTTTATATAACATCTTGGTGTTATCACAACAGGATAAGGAGGACATTGGAAGTATATTTGAACTCGTGTCTCCTACCGACCCTGAGTAAAAAGGGATAACATTGGACTACACAATTTGGAACAACACAACATGTATAAACATACAAAATAATAACTCGAAATCTGAAGCGCTGGCCCTTGGGATTTATGGAGGAAGTTGAAGATGCTTAAACTTAATTTTCCACGTTAGATGAAGAGAGTATCAGATTGGATACTAGGAGTACACTTAGACCCCACCATTCTGGGCTCTATAAGCAGTAATCCAAGATAGTCTTTGCGCGCTCAAACACATATTGTCCTTCCTTTATTAAGGAAATATTATGCAGCAGCTCACCCTATCACCTGCCATTCTGGCCGAGGACCCGGGGGATGATTAAATGGGTGGAAAGTTGCTTCAGAAATCGCGCTACAACTATTGTCACCCTTTGGATTTCGAAAGGGACAGACCAGAGGAACCATATAATCACCCAATGATGGAGAAACATAGTTTCACCCCATGTCTAATCCCAGGTAGAATTTAACGCCTGGATATCTAACATATATTGAAGATAAAAGATGTTTTGTTTTTTTGACAGCTTAAAACTTTGAGGAACTACAAGAAAAATATAGCATACCGCATACTAAGTTTGTTCAAGCACAACAATCAGGCACGTCAATCTTTCCAAATTCAAACCGTTGAAGGACAGCAACTTTACCTCTTGCAAAAGATGGTATACCCTGTGGGGTCATCAGAAAGGACTGATGTCTGTTTCTATATTATGGCTACAGTGGGAAAAGGCCCTTCCACTCCATCGCCCATTTACAGACAAGTGAGACATGTTTTGGAAATAGAAAAACTAACAATAATTTTAAATAAATCTACAGTATGTATAAATGTATGAGGATATGTTTCCCATACATGACAGCTTTTACTATGGCTGTCCCTCCAAGCAGGAATTAGCTGACCATGCTTCTTAAACAGCTCGCTCTGACGCCTATATCAGGGCAAATTATTGCTGGACACATATACTGATACTTTTTGAACCTAGTTAAGATGTGGATGTATTGAAATGGCGGTACCTGAGATAAGGATAATATATTGTATAATTACTAGTATATGTTGTTGGTCCCTCCTCCCTGTCATTCCCTTTTAGTTTTTATACCCAAATAAAAATCCAAAAAAAAAAAAAATACTTTGAAAAAAAAGAAAAGAATCCAATAGTATCCTAACCTTAATAATTATATATTACAGTAGCGGCAGCTTTTATTTGATGTACACTACCAGACACGGTTTAATATCCGAGCAGGGCTATTCCCGCCGCGGGGGATGCTCCGGCTTGCTAGCCCACGCCCTCGGCGTGCCGCGCGTCCACCGATGCGGTCATGCGTCATCGGGTGTCAGCGCCCCCTGCAACGCGCGTCCAGGGCTCCCGAAGGAACCCTGGTGTCCCCGATGTGGGGGACGGCGGCAGGGGGTTCCCGGGGGACCCGGCGGACCTGGCAGCGGGAGGGAGAGCGCCCCGATCGGAGGGCGCTCTTCCGCTGCGTCGGCCGCGCCCGGCACCCTCCGGCGCGCGCGTTTACTGCTGGGCCGAGAACGGGCAAAATGCTCGAATAAACTCGGCCGCAGCAGTAATGACCGTGGCCTATGCGTGTGGGAAGCGTGGAGACGCGGCGCGTTGCGGCGCACTGTGACGTCACGTCACGTGCGCGCCCGCTTCCCCGCTTCCCCGGGCTTCCCCGACACTCCTGGAGATTAAGTAGGGTCGGCGGGGTGCGGGGAAGCAGAGGGGCAGAGCAGGAGCCGTTTCGGGGTCGGGAAGGGGGGGGTCAAATCGGCGCGAGTGGAGGGGGTGCCGTGGGGAAACGCGGCGGCGCGCGGTCTTGACTGGCGCGCCGAGAGTAGATCCCGGCATGCCGCCGGCATTACATCAAATAAAGCTGCCGCACTGTGAAGAGTACAATTAAAGCATGTTTAGTTATCACTTTGCTCTTCACCTTACGAGTTATGTTATATTATTTTCACATGTAGTGCAATATATTTTGACTCACGTAAATTAAAATCATTGAAAGAAAAGTAACTGTCGATATTTTCCAAAATAGGTTTAACTAGTTCCACAAAGCAAACGACTAATCCGGATCCAAGTGGTATTTGGCTTTGTACCATGCATCCCCGTCTCCCACCCACGTGTCATCAGACCTCCGTTCTCCATTAACACATTATTCCAACACATTAATAAACTTAGTGTGAATTATAATTAAGTGCTTTATGCCGGTGTTTATTCATAGCGTGTGTCTTTGATGTATGACATGCACTTTTGTACCATTATGGGTGGGGTAATTATCCCTCTGTTGTGCATCATTGTAACAAATGGGTAAACTGTTGTGTCCTTAGCCGCCCAGATGGTCTTTGATTTCTAAGAATCTTCCAAATTGTCTAGACTTGGAAAAAGCGTAATGTTGATATAACTCAACAACCCCTCCCACCATACTTTCTATAAAAGGAGACCGTTGGATAGGAAGCACTTAACTTCACTTGCTGATCAAGCTGCAGTGTCCTTTCCATTTGATCCAACTTTACATCACTATGAGCCACTGCAAACCCCATAAAGCCCATCATGGAGGCTCCCACATGTCCCATCATGAGGATCCCATCATGGAGGATACGAGGTAAAGGAATTTCAAGCTCCAAACACTCTTCTTTCGGTCATGGATGTGGCTATGGAAGTGTACATGTGGCTCTATTCATGGAACCACTTTAGCAGCTTTGGGGTAACGGTGGTTTCTAAGAATGATGGCCTGTTCGGCATCAATGAGAAGGAAACCATGCAGCTTCTGAATTAACGACTTCATCTTACCTGGAGAGTGAACTCACTGGAGCAGAAAATGCCCAGCTGAGAGACAGATCTGTGAGTGGTATGCAAACATGCCCCAGCTCTCCCCTGACTTCAGTCAGTACTACAGTGTTATTCAGGAGCTCCAGTGTCAGGTACATTCAAGTTCATTCTTGGATATTAAATCATGTTGCCTGACTAAAAGACGAATATGAATTCACTGCCTGGTATGTTTTTTAATCGCTGCAGCCACTGTGGAGAATGCCGGATTGTTCTGCAGATAGACAATGCCCGACTGGCTATAGATGACTCAGAAACAAGTAATTGTCGGAATCTTATGGAGAAATAAGTGAAAGAAGGGATGAATAAGAAGATCAGATAAGAGAGTAACATCTAAATCTCCACAAGGTGTACAAGGTACAACACGTTTAATGGTTGTGTTCCTGGACTGTGTAGCCCTTAATGTCTTGTTCTTGCTGTCAGGACTCTGCGCAGACCATTCGCATCGGCCTCAACATTGTTCCTCAAGCTGACCTCTGTCTCATACCTTGTGAGACAGCAAGAACAAGACATTAAGGGCTACACAGTCCAGGAAACACAAACCATTAAACACAAGACATTAAGGGCTACACAGTCCAGGAAACACAAACCATTAAACGTGTGTACCTTGTACACCTTTGTGGAGATTTAGATGTACTCCTCTTATCTGATCTTCTTATTCATCCCTTCTTTCATCTTATTCATCCCTTCTTTCACTTATTTCTCCATAATATTCCTGACACTTACTTGTTTCTGAAGTCATCTATAGCCAGTGACTCGCAAAACCGCTATCAAGACTCGCAGCACTTCTACTCTGGCACTGGTCCGCCCTCATTCCATACAACCAGCATGTAACTTTCTGGATTTATAGAGATCAGCTCATTAGCTGTCCCATTCATGGTAACCACAGATAGATGTAGTCACTCAGACCCTCTAACCATAAACAACATAAACACCGAGACAAAGACACGAAGATTCGTGATGAAACGAGTGCGTATACTCCCTTACTTATGTTCAGACATCCATTGCCTGTTTCATCTGATAATGCTGCTGATAGAGTTTATAGAGGTATGTACTTATGAGTACAGGGGGCCCCCGGCTTTACGGAAATGCATGAGCATTCTATGTATAAGAGTGGAACATTCTACAAGGTTCAGCGTTCGTTTCTTGGAAGGAAAAAGCACAAAAACAACAAATAATGAAGGGCGACGAGCGAAAATGGGTGGGGGGGCTGTGGAATGTTATGGGATTATCTTACTCAGCAACTGGGGAATTTTATTCTTTGACATTCTGGAGCGAGGTCGTGAGATAATTGAGAGCAGTTTTCTATTCACTTGCCTATAGAGACTCATGGATCACTCTATTAAAACGGGATTACTTCCCAGGGCCCATAGTCTCAGCAAATCACTAACATAAATTGCTAAGGATTGCAGATGCACAATACCAATTCTTTTAGATATTGTATGGTGTGATTTGTGATATGTGGGTGTTTTTTCAAGGAATTAGTGGATAGTGTGCAATTAGTTATAGTAAACTATAAAAAAACATGGAAGGACGTATAGATGGTGGAATGAGACCAAAAAAAAAGGGTTTTATGGAAGGAGATGAGTAAAAAGATGGCATTATAATGCAGAGGTGTGAAGAATTACTGCTAATGTACCACGTCACCAGAATAGGAAAGGTGATAGCGATTGTGGGCACAGCCCAACTGCCATGTAAACCAAAAGCAGTGGCATGTATCAGTTAGTAAGTGATATTATAAGACTACGGTTATAGTAAATAACACCCAATCTGGTGTGTTCTTTGGAAAAGAATAATCCACCAGGGGTAACAAGTGTACTGTTAACCTCGTGCTCTCTGTGGCTTTCCTAAGCCCCCTACTCATATAAGCATATTCCTGTATGGCTTGTTATATCTGTAAGGGCATCACAATGTTGCAGATTGTAAATGCAATCCTTAAAAAGCAATGAGGAGCATCATTACAGGAAATGCTGAACCTTTGCAGCTGGGAAACGCCAGACCAAAAGCGGGTGAGATACACCTGAGCTCCAAACCCCAAAACCATTCTCTTGTGCCCCGTATCACTACAGGTTCACTTTCCATACAGAACATATGCTTAGGATCAGAAAGACACTGGTTAGCTTGGACTTCTCAAACACAGACACTAATTAATCATTAACTTCGGAGAGTTCGGAAAAGAATTCGTTGTCTCCCGTTCTTTTTCTCTCTGTAGTTTTACGCCTTGACTTCTCCCCCAGAAGTATCAGATTTGTCTAACAGCTGGCTTCTGCCATGTTCTGTTGGTACGATGAACTAAATTGCTCTGGCTTCTGGAAAAGAAAGATATACTGCATTTTAAATCACAATGTAATTTAGCATTGTGGGAAATATAGTATATACATCATTCTTGGGAGCCTTAAAAACAGTGTCCCTCGTGGAGCAGTCCTGGTGCAATTACCTTTGATATTGCACAACCTAATGCTCACGTACCAAAATATATGCAATACTTTCTCTGCTTAAATTCTGGTGTGCCCTGGGATTTTTCTATATCTTGGAGATAAATATAAAATGTGCTCCATTGTAGCAGAAAACTTTTTCACATTTTTGTGACAAAAATCTATTTTTGGCAAACTAGTTTGCTGAATTTTTAAGAGCTAAAAGTTTTTCAGAATCACACATTTTCACTATCAGTTGCAGTTTGCTAAAGTAATTGGCCAGAAATTTTCTCCTCTCCTTTCAGTAAAACCCTTTTTCAGACTGGATGAGAGTTAGCCTCATTAATTGATATGCCGGGGGGGAATTTTTACTCTGTTATAAAGGCACTGACTGATTTGCCGAAAAAAACACACATTCGTAAACTTTGACACTCTGTACAGCTATGTATGTTTGGTTCATCATATGATGCAACGCAAAAAAAATAACTCACAAAACTAGTGTAATACGGGTGCAGAATAAAAAAGAAAAATTGAAAGAAAACATATTTAGTCCAATTAATTATCTTCTTTCTAACACATATAGGATGTGCTCAGCATGAAATGATGCTAATCAGAGATCTTCCTAAGAACACTACATGGTTTGTTTATTAAAATAGCTATGGGACAAAACTAGTGTAATACTGGTGCAGAATAAAAAAGATCAATCTGAAAGTATTGAGATTTTTTATTTGGTAAATGTGGTTCTTTGTTCATGGCAGTTCCCTAATTTCTTCTTACCTTTACACATCTATATTTAATTGTAGCTCAATTCCTTTCCTTGTCAATCCTTTTTATTAAGTGAGATTTATGTACAGAATTGAGTGTTTTATCTTGTGTATGAATGCAAAAAAAGCTCATCTGAATATGTTTCACATAAATCATTGGGCAACTTTCACATACGAATGTTATTGCAATGTTCTCTTTCCCTCTTTTGTCCGTTTGGAAGTATTCATTTAGAACAGTTTGAGTTATATAGTGTTGAACATTTCTTGTGATGGTTTTATAGCTAATATCTCTTTGCACTTACCATGGTGCCTCCGAAGGATGGCACTGGGGAATGCTGTATAGAAAAACACAAGTTTATATAGTCACGGTTGGTTTCTAGCAACATGAGCTGGAAAATGAAAGCAATTGCAATCATACTGTATTATATTAATGAGTTTCTGAGTGATTTCATACCTTCGAGTGGTGATTTATACCAAAAGCAAAGCAAACCATATATGCTTTGTAGTAATCAGCTGTGTTTAATTATATTAGTTTAAAAGAAGTAGGCACCTAACAAGCTAATTTTAAAAACGTATTTCATGATTAATACTCTCAGGATTAACATAGATACTGATATTTGAATGCATTATAACCCGAATGTGATGATATTATGTATGTTGTGTGTGTGGTGTGCGTGTGGTTGTGTTGTTTTGAATATCCTTTCCTATACACTACCCAATGCACTTTCATGGTGAAATAAGCCCAGTCCTCAAATGTCTAATTCATTCCATAATTAAGGTATGGGACCTGTGTTACATACTGCATGTCCTGTCCATCCAGCAGGCGTTTGTTAGTGGCAATCTCATTCCAGATGTGTCTTCGGTCCATGAGAAGCCTGTACTCATAGTTCTGTTCTCCAGATCAGATCGGAATGGCCCAGCTGCCCTTCCACGTTGTTGATCATGCCCTGTAACTGGCTGAGCTGGGAGCTATAACGGCCTGTGTCTCTGCAAGCTGCCTCCAGGGCTATTTCTGCAAAGAGAGGACATACTGCAATAAGAGATGTGCAAATTGGTTGGAAATCCTTATTTAACACAGTAGCACACTGTACTGATTACTAAATACAGCAGTATAGGCAATGCTGGAGGAAGGGAAATAGTACATGATAAATATGTATGATCATGGAGAGTAGGAGAGTCTGTGTGTTAAAGCAGTAAATATGTGTATACCACTGAGAGTACATGTAGGCTTCAGGGGGATTTTATATATTGCAGGGATATTTATCTTTATGCCAAATAATAAGTATATGCTTCTTCTTCCAAACCAATGTGTGTAGTATCCAGTGTTCTTGCATAGACCTAAAAAGTGATACCGCACCACTAAGGAGGAATAGGAGTGCTAACACCATACCATGCTCATGGCTCTGAAGCTCAATCTCCAGGCTCTGCGCACAGCGCTTCAACTCGGGACCTCACTTTGGACTGACAACCAGCGCTCAGAAACCGGACGCACTTGAAGATTCAGTTCTTCACTCTGCAAGAAACAAGAAATAGAAAGAGACCTTAAGAATAATATCTGACATACAGTAGTTGACTGTGAGTTAGGTGACATATTTATAAATTTGTCATACAATACCACAACTTTTATTTAATCTTAATAGTACATTTGGGAGGTCCATAGAGTTGTTAGTATCAACTCTGCTTCTTATACCTGTACTCGTGTAGTAAACATAGATAAGTCACCATATCTTTCTGCCTCCGGTACACGTGATTAGATTGTAAGACATACGATGAAACGTTGACTTTGAAGGTTTTCGAGAAAATTCATCGTTATCTGATATGAGCTGTTGAAATATTAGAATGAAAGTGATGTGTTTACCCTTTGAAGGAACTGCTCTCAAACCTCCCTCATGTTCCTCTCCATCATGTTTTCATATTGCTCTGGATCTCAGACAAGGCTCCGTTCAAATCCGCAGATGGAGCAGCGTTCACTTCCACGTGAATCTGGCGCCCAGCTGAGCGCGGAGAGTTCACCTCCTGCAAGGGCACAAGATGAAGATGAGGATCAGGAGGAGAAGCAATGTCACATTAGGGGGCTATATATCAAGCTGCACAAGAAGAATATTCTTTTATTATGTTTGTGGAAGTAGCTTCATTCCAGTTGCACGTCATGGTTTTTAAGTACCAATTTGGGGAGTGATTACTGTTTATGAGGATGTATGAGAATTGAAAATTCAAAATGCAGGCCTGCATTTGGGTTAAACCCAGTATCACAGAGATATGCTTCAAATGTAGGAGGAGACATTTTCTTTTACATCAGGCTGGCAAAAAACTATTCTTGCCCCGCACAAATACAGAAATATTAATGGTTTCATACCTAACCCCTCTCTTGCGTTCCATTCTATTACACTTACCCTTCATGGTTACTACCTCATTTGCTGCAGATTCATCCTGGAGGCCTTGAACTTGCAATCTCCAGGTCACACCTCTCCATGTTCAGCCCTTCCATGACTCTGCGCAGACCATTCGCATCCGCTCCAACATTGTTCCTCATACTGACCTCCGTCTCATACCTTGTGAGACAGCAAGAACAAGACATTAAGGGCTACACAGTCCAGGAACACAACCATTAAACGTGTTGTGTACCTTGTACACCTTGTGGAGATTTAGATGTTACTCTCTTATCTGATCTTCTTATTCATCCCTTCTTTCACTTATTTCTCCATAAATTCCGAAACTTACTTGTTTCTGACAAGTCATCTATAGCCAGTCGGGCATTGTCTATCTGCAGAACAATCCCGGCATTCTCCACAGTGGCTGCAGCGATCTAAAAACATACCAGGCAGTGAATTCATATTCGTCTTTTAGTCAGTGCAACATTGATTTAATATCCAAAGAATGAACTTGAATGTACCTGACACTGGAGCTCCTGAATAA